>CAIGRB010056620.1:102190-121059 GCA_903798255.1 Fraxinus quadrangulata
ATCTCTTTCTTCACGTGGGACAGAATTTATTCCGCATAACTAAATATTGATGAACTGCTTCCTTTTAAGGGCTTTGTAACGTGTTAGAGAGATGCTTTGTAACATGTTTGAGAGATTTTTAAAACAATACATTATCTAAAACGTGTACATTGGATTAAAGATGAAAATACAAGTCTAAGGAACATTGGATCAAGAGGGAACTAGAGCTGGAATCATGGACGGAATTTTGAAATCTGGTGTTTTAGCAAGCCAGCGCAGGTGTTGAACCTTAGTGCATGGCAGCACATATGCGCTGCCATCTGGGCATCGTTTTACTTGGCAGTACACAGGCGCCACCGAAAGGCTTCTATGGGCCATGTTCATTCCTCAACTGATTTTGGTGGTTGTAATGCGGTTTTTTTCAGTTTTTTTTTAAGTATAATTCAAATCTAAGAGACACCTATGTGGGTTGTAATATTTGGGAAAGGGTGTAACAAGAATCTATAAATAAATTCAAGTTTTCTTTGATTGTACATGTGAAAATGTGAAAAGTAATAGACATACTTCTATATTTTTCTTGCGTACTTATCATTCTTCTGCATATAAAATTCAATCCTTATATTCTGTTATACTCCAGAAATTGAATATAAGGCCTCTTTTATTAGCATATCAAGTTCTCGGTGTTTAGATTTGTTTTCATGAACGAACATAAACAAATAATTCATTAAAATTCATTATATCTTGGAGACTTATTTGGATCCCCGTGCCCTTTTGGTAAGGGACAAATATAGCCTTGACGTGAGTGTCATCACGTGCATGCCTCGAAATTATTGATTATTGTATTTCAACTTTCAAGTCATTGCAATGAAGTATCTTCACCAAAAATTTTAAGACTATATTTGAGTATGTTGCAATGGCTCCACCATGTCCTCTCTATGGGATTTTGCATCTTATTTCATAAAGTTGGAAAGGTTCGAAAGGGCAAATTTTTTATGTTTGCGTAATAAGCTTCATTTCCTTCTCATCACCTTCAATGTGGTATATGTTCTCACTACACCGAGGCCTAAAGAAACACGAGATGAAAATTTGAAAAACACGCGCGATAGGCAAAAGTGGTTTCAAGATGACTATATATGCAAATGCCACATATACAATGTGATGTCGGATGCACTTTTTGATCAGTACCATGACAAGAAGAACGCAAAGAAAATACGGGATGCATTGGAGGCTAAGTACATGTCTGAAGACACCAGAAGTAAGAAATTTCTAGCCTCTAAATTTCATCAATAGAAGATGGTGGACAATAGGAAGGTAATGGGGCATTTCATGATGTCGGATGGTGGACAATGTGAATTTCGGATGTCGTTTGTAGTCTCCTCCATCATTGATGAACTCCTTTCTTCGTGGAAAGATTACAAAAAAGAATCTTAAGCAGATGAATGATGATCTATCCATAGAGGATTTAGACCGACAATTTTATATAGAAGAGGAATTCAGATTAAACAATTATGAGAATAATAATGGTCAATCTTCTGTAGTCCATGCGGTAAGAGGAAGACGAGTTTAATCCGTAATTTGGAGAGTGATAAATCCGTAATTTAATGGGCAAAATAAAGGAAAAGACGAGTTTTGCTACATAATTGAAAGAATGGAAATGGATAAGCTTAGAAATTCATATGGTGTTCACTATGGTATCAAATTTCAATTAAAATTTTAGTCTAGACAATAGAAATTCCAAGAAAACTAAAAATTTACATTAAAAAAAAAATTTTAAATAATAATAATAAAGAAAACTTCTACAAATTAAAGGTCAATAAAAGTAAATTCAAAAGCCAAAACAGACAATTTATTTATGACTACATTTACTATGGTACTACTTCAACAAGACAACAAAACCACGAGTAGAGATCTATCGTCCCCAGTTCATCGCATGTCTCCATCCCTCAAAGACGGAAATGCGACACGTTTCCAGGCTCCTAATGAATCTCGCTCGGCCCACCATAAATGATGATAGAATTTAGCTAGGCCGGCTCTTGTTCAATGCCTTTAGATTTTAACATTGCCTCGGCCAAGTTTACAGAAAAACGTAACATTGCCTAGTTCCCAGGCCCATAATTTATAGAGAATGGTAAGGCACGTAGCCTAATGCGCCAGTCAAATTGTTAACCACATCATTGCACCTCGTTAATAGATTCAGCATTGGTAGGGCGATGTCTTTGTTAGTTCTATGCATTTGATCAGGTAACGGCAAATTTTGAAACTCGTTAGAACGCAAAGGAACGCTGGAACGAGGCAAAGCCTCTGGTAAATTCTTACTATTAAGATCGAGAGAATGCGTAGGAATGTTGTTACTCGAAAATTGCTCAACCCGACTACTTTCTTCACTGCCCACAGATTTGACAGACGCAGTACTTCTATTAGCACTATTCCCACCTTCATCACCAGAGGGCTTTTTGAGGCAAGGTTTTAACTGGACTTGATGTTGAGGTGGCTGCGAAGAAGGTTCTACTGCAGCATTATCTTTCAGTTGCAAGGCCCCAACAGATTCTTCGGCCTTCTGAACCTTAACTGATTCAGCTTGTGGTGCCTCGACTCCAAGTTCACGGAGGTGACATCTCACATTGGGGTTCCCAAAAAGATTGTTACTACCAACCGCAAACTTGTAAGCAGCTTCAGCATGAATTTTGTAATGGTAAACAAGACGACATGTCAATGTCGTCCAAAAAACTCGAGTGGCTGAATGTTCCAGTGGCCCAAAACGGGCAAACTTCGCTTTCAGCTCCGAAATAGAAGGAAGTGCTCCACCTGGTGGAAATTTCATAACGAGCATGGTCGGTTCCCGTGCTGTGATTCGCTTCTCTGTCCTCTTTTTTGATTCCAATTTATTTGCTTTTGATGGTGTTAGAGGCACACTTTTTGCAACAGATTCTTTTCCATCCCGTGGGATCTCGGTAACCTTATGAACAGCCTTCTTTTCCATAGCCATTGATTTCAAGTCAATGATCTTCCTCTTCTTATTTGCAGCAATTTCCTTCAATCGATCAGATGCACCGCGTTTCTGCCCACCTTCGTCTGGCCTGATCGGAGGTTTCGTAGGCTTCCCAATTGGCATCTTTTTGATAGTCTCATCAGGACTAGCTGAAGCTCTCACAGCAGCTAATTTACCAGTACGGGCGTCTTTGGACTCATTTTCAGCTGGCGCCATCATGGGCAAGCTCTTATGATAAACAAGGGACCGGAATTTCAAGAGAACTTTCTGGACGATAGCTGGAATACTCCCATGGAAGGGATTGAGAGCAGAAACTTGCAAATCTCTCAGTAGTCTTGGAAGTTCAAGCTCTACAGCATTCCCAATCCCAACTGTTTTCATTGTTTCCATTGTAGGACACAGTGAAGAGCCAACTACATTTCTGCTCTGATTCTGAAGTCGATAATCTTCACCAAACAGAACTTGGACTGATGTTCCTGAACTGTTATTCACTGCCACTCCGCCATAACTGGCAGCTGCAGGTATCTGCACACGGTCAGTGCTTGTTTCAGTACCTATTTCATGCTTTATTTTCTTCTTCCTCTTCTTCTCCACTGGGACTGAATTTTCAGTGTTCAAATCTCCAGAAGGACGCCTGTGTACCTTAGCTTTCTTTTTGCCACCATGGATAAACTCCATGGAACCTTCAGAATGAGATTTGGTTTAGTAATATAGTAAGATGAGCAAAGAAAAGGTAAAAATTAAAGTAAGATGGAGATATGCTCACCGCTACAATCATCCTTAAGTTTCTCTTTGCAAAAATCTTTAGCAGAAGCCTGATGACTCGTAGGCAGCTCACGGCCTTCGGAAATACTTTGCCCTGGAGTCTGACTGCTATGCTCTGATTTGCCAGAATAAACAACTTTACCAGAAATGCCCATTCTATCTACCATAAGAGGCTGACTAGGGGAATCTGCTTGCCCAGAGCTTGATTCGCTGGTCTTCAACTCAGTTCTTTCATCTCTAGGTTTTAATAGGTATCTTTCTTTCTCAACTTGCTCCTTCATTTTAGTTGATTTTACTGAGCTTTTCCCTTTACCAAGAGCTTCTGCAATCACTAGTCGGCCACTCAAAACAGCTGCAAATTGACGTAAACTATTAAAATGAGTAAAAATAAAACCCAAAACCAAAAAGAAATGAGCTCCACATTAGAAACAGATCTACTTGTAAAGCTAACATGCTAGGAGGATTTTACTAAATAAACACATAAGATCAGGAGACCACAGGCACTAAAGATTCAAGAAAAATCTCTAGTACTGTGCAGAATAATGCAAAAACTTATCTGAATAGTTGCACAAGTTAATATGACAAGGAACATTGCAGCAACCAATATTAGGTGCAACAGCTAGAAAATCACTTTTCGTCCTATGTAGTTTCTCCTACTTAGAAAACCTTCAAAAGCAGTCATTCGCTTGTACTTACAGTAGACTACTACATAACTTTTAGCTATTCATTTATACAAACTTCAATTTAAAAAATACAATCAGAAAAGAGTACTATATATCACGTTTTTCTTTATTTTTCAGGTAGTTTGTGTTTCGGGAATCATGTACTTACTTTAAGTAATATTAATTACTTTAGAGCTAATCGTGATGATGTTCGACTCTAGTATATGATTAAACAGGGAAGCAAGGTTTAACAGCCATAGAAGAATTCTGTGAACAAGTAATGTCATGTACCATATTGAATTGTACTACATATTTGTAGTAAGACGCCCTTTTCTATCATTATTCAGTTTGTTCTTCTAAAAATCTATTTTTCCCATTTCATTATAACAAATGGTTCCTAACGGATCAGTCTTTCACCAGTCGATGGCTGGATTATTATTGTCCTATGATGCAAAATCAAATAAAAAAATCTTCGAAGAAGCAAACAGATTCACATAATCAATATGTCTCATGGAATTAAGCCAGCAATAAAATGTTGGTTTACACACTGATCTTTACTGGGGATTGACAACGCCAATGACCCGTGACCCTTTCAACAAAATTTCAGACTTAATTATATCTGTCAAACTCTCCCACTAGAAGTTTCGGGGTGATCATTTGAAGGCCAAACAAAATAAAATTGTTTCACCCTGTCATCTGATTGCACGTCAACTTCCACTACTACTTGCCTGCATAGTTGAATGGTTCAGTTTTACTTCTTCATTGATTTGGTTGCATAATTAGTTCTAATTAATTGGACTTTCAAGGAGGAAAGAAGTTATGTAGTCATAAAATTAATATAACTATACTCCTATTTGATGCTTTTATATGAAATTACTAAAAATAAAATGATTTAACATGGGGCTGAAAACAGAGACAAAGATCCCCTTTCTTATGACCTTCCGAGCTTATTTGGTTGGACATTTGCTTCTACTTTTTATAGAAGAGTTTTATAAGGAAACTATATTAGACTGGCTTCCTCTAAATGTTTTTTTAGCTGGACAAAATACTTCAAAAAATTATCCAAATATGTAAAAAAACAACTTTCAACTTTTCAAGTCCTACGAAACAAGCCCATAGCTTGGCACTAGGGAATTCCAATCCAATGGTCCCCATCGATTTTTCCTAACCTTCAGTTACCAAAACTTCCATTTCCCATTCATGTTGGTCTGTAAACAGTAATATATTTTGCATGTGAACACTTATTTGAGGGTTATTTTCATTAAACCAACTTTTTTGTTCATAAACAGTTCAATAGGAACAAAGAAAATGAAAAAAGAAAAAGAAGACTATAAAACTATAAAAGGGGGGAAACGCCACTTGGTTGACCTTTATTTTCATTGTGCAAAGCTTTTTAAAGTTACCATCTTGGTTTAATATCGTGGCTTTGCTACTCTATGCATACATGCTTTAACATTTGTACCATGGCTATGCTTTCAACATCATCACTGGGCTGGACAAGCTCCCATGCATGTGATTTTTTATTTTTTATTTTTCCCAAGGCAGGTTCTGTGATAAGGTCACTATTTGTAGGATTAGAGCACATCTTGAGTGCATGACAAATCTGAAAAAGTTCAGTTACTTAAGTACACGAATTTTGAGGGCCTACTGATTAACCTAAGATTTTTGCTTAGCAAGCTCAATACAAAGGATTAGTAGATCCATCGAGGAGGAAGGCAGCTCCCCAAATAACACATCGACCATCCAAGTGGGTGACAATGGCAAAAGGTGCTCGCAATTGGTCCATCCAAGTGGGTGACAATGGCAAAAGGTGCTCGCAATTGGTGATAGGGTGACAGTGACATGTAGGAATAGGTATAGGAATACGAGTTATATATTTTTGAAAATTCGGAGATCATGACCGTAAATATCCCTGTTCCACTTGATAATAGCCTATCACACTAAATTTGTGTCCTCATCCTAGTGTCTTGCCTATTGTGCCCAGTAGATTCTAGTACATAATATCACCTGTATCGTCAAAAGTGGATAGTGTACCCGTAGGCCATAGTACAATGGATACTTTTGCCCAATATACTGTACATTTTTTTTTGAAAAGTAATCAAATATTATATTAATCAAAGGTAATACACAGGAAGTGTATCATCAGTACATGTCGGCAAGGAATAGCATAAAATTAGGCAGCCCGTCTAAATGCCTAGAAGCTACAGCATTAAACCAAGTAAACAATGTCAAATAAAACAACTCCCTAAATTATTTGACTATTTGATTTTTTTTTGAAAAGTAATCATAGTATATTAATCAAATTCAATACACAGGAAGTGTATCATCAGTACAAAGCCAAATATACTGTACATTAAAATAGCAACCTACTAGAAGAAAGAATAGTAACAGCATCCCATAGTTAATCTCAACCCAGATCGTGTGTGCCAACTCAATAGCTTGCCTATCATTCCAAATAACTGAATAGATAACTTGCATGTTTTTTCATAGCTGACAGGCCAACATTGATCTAAGGTCATCGAAATTATTTGGGTAATTTTTTTAAAAAAAAACAAAGTTTGACCAAAAAAACTAGCACACACATTTAGCATGAAAAATAAGTTATCAAAGCCAACAAAGAGGTCAGACAAAAACCAATCCGGATTAATCCTTGCATTTGCTCCACAAGAAATTACAAGTAACACGTGAAGGTTTAATTAACTTGAATCTTAAGAACGCCACCGCCCTATATAATTTCTATAGAATCCACTAAATGACACAAAATTTATCTATTATCACTAGCATTTACCCTTGCAACCCTGGCAATCATAGATCATCAATTACTAAAAAATTCATGTGAAAGAGTATGATCAAGATTTATTAGTCATATAAGTTCTAAAATATAGACTCAAGTAAAATGTAGAGTGATAAGATGAATCTCCAAACACACCAAACAAGATAAATAGGAAAGTGTCCACATTTTTCAATCCTTTTGTTTTATATTATTTTAATTGACGTGTTCCTCGTGTGTTTATGTCCTACTTTTTTTGAAAAATCACGTGGCAGTGTGTTAGTATCCAATGTCCAAGTCCATGCTTCACTAGGTGCATTTTGTAGCAGAATGATTTTGTAAAAAGTGGTGGTTTCACTACAAATTGTGAGAAGGAAACTTTTAGAGTAATTCTTAACCGCACCAGCATGGCCATCAGCAGCACCAATTGTTTCAGGATCCTTCCCAAATTAATGTAGCAGATGTACATTCGTTAACAATGTATCTTGGTTTGTGGGAGCAGGAGATTTAATAAATGAGTCTGTTGTTCAACCCAATTCCTTTCAGCTTGGAGCCTCCAAGGTGGTTGTAATGGGTAGTCACATTGCATCCGGGAATTGGATCGACTGGGTGGTCAAGGGATAGCACAGTATGCCTATAGTTCAGGCAAGGAGTATGAACCACGCAAGTTAATAGAAGACACTTGCTATAATTCCATATAAAATTCACTTGACTAGGAAAATGGCTACAAATCCATGCATACAAGTTAGAAACCCTGAATATGGTAGCATCATTCTCAAAAATATAAAGGTCATTATACACGTCCAGATCTATAGAATTTGGATAATTCGCCAACTGTGGTCTCTCAAGCAAAGCTCAACACACAAAAGAGGACTCCCAAGTAAATAGGAGTTCCAACTTCACGCAAGATCAACGTCTGATTTTTCTAGATCATAAAAGGCCGAAGCTAAAAGATCTCGATGATGATGATAATAATAATAATAATAATAATAATAATAATAATAATAATTTTAGGGGCATATTTGGTCTTCACTAACTCCTTAGTAACCCAAGATGCCTGGTCCTCCAATTTAGCCCATGTTTGGTAGGGACTAAAATCAGTTTTTTAGTAGATTTTGATAAATATTGACAAAATATGTGGTTGAAAAGTGTGGGTCTCATAAAATGCGGTTAAAATTAATTGTTGACTGACTTAAATTAAAATTTAGATTTTAATCCCTACCAAACAGGTTTTTAATGTTTAGGTCAAGCTTGGTCTCTTCACCAGCTTTTCACAACTCAAACTAAAACTATCTAAGACATGCAAAAAGCTTATTACTAATGTCAAGCTTAATCTTAACCATCTTCTCAACAATCAAACTAAAACAATAGTAGAGATCCAAAAGTTTTATACGCTAGGGTCAAACCACCACACTACACTCTCAACAGATCCAATTGTAAAAGTATCCACATGATGCTAACTACTCCGTGCTAGAGGATCAATCTTGATTCTCCAAATTGACAATGACTAATGCATACAAGGATAGAATCAACCTTAATTTGTTGTCAATGGATAGACTTTGTTGGGACCATCAACGTACCCAACTACTTACAATCTAAACAATTTCTTATAGAACAACATGGTTGATACACAATCATCAAAACATAATCCATCAAAATTGGAAGCCCAACCAAATAATCATCATTGGAACTTATTTAGTGCTCAATTATAAATGTCCTTGATTCACATGACTATATTTTATATCAAGGTCAAGGCTATTCAAAAGATGACTACCTAAGAAGCACGGATACTTGTAAATCTATTGTGTACCCGTATCAAATGCATATCCAAGCTTGAATACGCTTAGATACTATCTAATACGTACCTGATACTTTTTTTAATTATTTAAAACGTTATATTTTTTAAATTTGCGATACGTATCAAATACGTTATTGCAAGTGTAAAAAAAAGATTTTTATTGCTTTGAACTCTTTCAAAATTTCTCATTGACAATAGATGACAAAAGTATGTTTACTTAATTGATAACTATTGTTATTATCAATAACTTATTAAAAATAGATAATATTTGGTATCCCTGTATTTGATACATGTGTGCACCTCTTGGCTATGTATACAAGGATACTAACATTCGAAAATGGCCATACCAGAGAGCTTAAGTTAGTGCAATCCAACATATTGACGTTTATAGTTTTGAAAATGGACTGAGGCTTACACCTTAAGGCTAACCCTAAAAGCGACTGAAACGCGCACTCATTTATCTCGCCTTTGCAGAACTTTTCATTATCAATACTGATTATTTTTTAATAGCCTAGAACATTCTCAAAGTTCCTTGGCCTATTTTAAACACAACCAAAACATAATAGCTAAAAAAGAAATAGATGGAAAAACAGAAAGCTAGAACAAGCATGTCATAGCCTCCAAGTTTGATTCATGTTGGCCACCCAACTTGAGTTCGTTTCATTTTGACCATCCAACATAATTATAATTTTACGAAACCAAAACTAACGGCTAGTCCTATGTAACTGACGGAATGCATGATTTGACACTTGTTTGACATTAAATCAACCATTTCTACAAATAAAGAAAACTCGTATTAGTAAATTAAAAACCTTAACTTCGCCTTTGTGTGATCCCCCTTCTATTTATTTGGCAAACTACCTATTGGTTTAGTCTCAAATAAGCAACAGATCACACATTCCATCAGCCATGTAAGACTGGAATTAGTTTACAGTAATAAAAAATAAAAGTTGTGCAATCAAATTGGAAAAAAAAAATCGGTGACCAACATTTAACAAACTTGTAAGCAATGTTTCTAAAAGCTTAATCGGGTACTGAGGCATTCTCACATTGTGATGCAAGGAATGAGCCTCAAGACAAACCTATAAAATAATTCATAAAAAAAAAAATACTAAAACACGTGCACAAAATTAGCCATGAGCTTCTTCAAGATCCATAGTAAAACAAATGAACAATAGTAAGAGTCTAAATTGCAAACAAATATAGAGAGATTGACAAAGTAATAATTCTTAAATTATTAGTCACTTAGCAACATTATAATCCACTATCGGAGAAGAAACAACTTAAAAATCTCTCATATTATCACTAAATAAAGGATTTTTAAGGGAATCATCAACATCTTCCTCTTCATCACTATCAATTTTTTCACATTCTTCATTATCATCCTCCACTTACAATGGTGTATTCCTCTGTCCTTTACATGTTAGGGGATAAAAATCCATAAAACATTCCAGGTTTAAAGAAACAGCCCAAAAAGTTATACCTAGTAGTTAAATGTCCATAAAAAGCAAGACAAACTTGCAAACAATTTAGTAACCTTAAGGCATAAGCCCACAAATGGCACTTAAAGTGCAGGATCAAAGCATTTTCTAAAAGACTTACATGAGGGAGGATTCAAGGCACAAGTCTTGAATAGTTTTTTTAAACAATGCTTGTAAGTTGGGTGACCTCCAGTAACATTTTCTCACTAAGTGAATTCACAACTTTCTGCGGCAAAGGGCCTACAACAGAGACCTGCAACATGTAGTTTCACTCTTTTCTTTTTCTTTTTACTACAAACATTCCTTTCTTTTTCTTTTTCCTACCTTCATACAAAAGAGGAAGGAAACAAAGATACACAATTGGCAGTGGGAAAATAATGCGGCGGAGGAAATGGGGAAAAACTCATAGTTATGAAGAGGATGATCAAACAACTAAATATGTTGACCACTCAATGATAGGCTGTTTTCAGTAGTGCAAAATACTAAAATCGTATTTGGTCCGGTATTTCTGAAAATAAATTTTTGAAAACAAGGATAAACTTATAATATAAAACTCAAAAAAACATTTTTTTAAGTGTTTCTAGTAAAAATTCTGAAAACAATGGAAAACAAGCCTCTAAATAAAGTTTTATTTAAAAAAAATTTTAAANTAATGATTATTTAAATAAAAGTTCTAAAAAAAAAAGTTAAGTGAACACGGATAAAAATATTCTTAATCCACATCACTAATTTTCATTTTTATTTCCTATATTTTGAACTCAATTAAATATTTATTTTTATTTTACTTTTATAGCGAAAAAAATATTGTAAGATTCACCAACCTTTAATTGTGTATATTACATCATAATATATTAAGATAAAAAAAAAAAAAATTTACTAAAGATTAAATTTCATTGAATAAAATGTCAAAAAGGTTTTTTTTTTTTTTTTTTCAAAATTTCAAACTAAACGCATTTCTAGCATTTTTAAATTAGACTCAAAAACCAGAAAATTGAAAATGAATTCAAAACTCAAAACTGAAATACAAACCAAACGAGCCGTAAGACTTTTTAGGCCTTTTCTAGCTCTAAAAGATATTAAAATTGTCATTTGATTACCATTTTAACAATTTAATATTTGCTACTTGTTTCAATAAGCTCAGTTCGATTGCAAAATAGACTTCCAAATTTTCTTAAAAAAATTTATTGTAAATTTTCAAGATCGTTAATGGTTTATTACAGGCATATTGTAACTTTCATATTGTTTGGATTATTTTATCAATTCGTTTTGAGGCAGAGGTAAAATGTCTTGGCACTGATTGAACTTTTGCTGAAGATTTTTAATGCCTGTTCATGTTGCAAACACCCTTACAAGAAAGAAGAAACGTTAAATACAAGAATTTATCTTCTAGACCTTATAGTTCATTCGAAGTCATCAAATGGTGCAACTTTACTCCATATGTGACTATTTGTGTTTCTTCTAATAGCTTTAGTTGTACATACTTCTATATTGAAAGAACAATTTCAAGACCAAATAAGATAGCAGCAAAAGAAGTCGACTAAGGGTTATACCATCCAAATTGCAAAAATAACTATTTGAATCCCAAATTCATGAGCATCTATGCTCAAAATATTAAACAAAAATAAAATTCGGAATTGGTTATATGGGAGAAAATGAAATTTATGATAGATAATACACAGATTTTTATTGCCCTATCACAGACAAGTTTCTTCCAACCATTTTAAATGAACAAATTATAAAAGGACAAGATGGAAAAGCAAAAGGATTGATGTAACACATCAAGTATAGTTTACTCGTGAACCCATGTCTACATGGTAACAACATATCCATATACATTTAAGTCAAAATAAATACAATTGCTTAAGCCCCACAAGCACTCCAATCTCTTTATTTAGCCCCGTTTGGCACCCATTCTCATTTTCATTCTTTTTCTCTTTCTTCATTTCAACCACACATTCTCCCAATAAAATAATATTACACACAAATCTAAAACTTTTCATAACTTTTACATTCTCCAATCAATCACTATTCAAAAAATTAAAATCTCAAAAGAATGGTGTCAAACACCCTTTTATAGTGTGTTTGAGTCATATTATTTTGGAAGAATGTATTTTGTCATAGTAGATTGATAGAGAATGTGTGACTGAAAAAGAAAGAAAAATTATTGATGTGATGAAAAATATTATTTTATTGAATAATGATTGGTTTAAAATGAGTAGAATAATGAAAATGAAAATGAAAATGAGAATGTGGCTCAAATGAGAGCTTACACTTTTTATTGTTGTGAACCTTGTTTCCATGGTATCCATCTTTCTTTAATATCATATATACTCCTCAAGAATACAAAAGAAGTATAACAAGATAGTCCTTATGCAGCTTATTAAATAACCATTTTATTAAATATTTTCGAGCAGTTGAATGGAGCATAATCGGTCAACCATTAGGCTAAGTTAACTATTTCAGTGCTGAAATATGTAAATTCTAGTATCTCTCACAGTATCATATTCTAGCCTTGCCCATAGTCATAGCAAAACCTTACTTCGATTGGTGCTATTGAAGGCATAAATAAATTCAATTAGCACAAACTAGACAGGAAAAAGTGCACAGTGGTGCGCAAAAATACTACTTCATATGCTACAACTTTGACAAAGCTATCACGTTAATAAAATTCAAGGGAACTAATATAATGTATGAGTTGCATAGTGCTCAAGCAAATCAACATATACTGCCATAAACATAATTGGCAGAGTGCAAATCATTGGAAATTTTTTAACAAAAAATACAAAACAATACCTTTAGCTGGATCCACCACTAGAGGCTGTGAGGGAGGAGTGGGGCGCACAGGCTCAGTACCAAAGGCTTGTGCATATGTCTCGTCAAAAGCCTCGAAAAATGCCTTCCGGCATGCCAAAATTGTAGCCTTGTTCTTGATGAAATTGAGCATCCAATAATCATCAGACAAGGGCATCAAGGCTAGCTGCTGCACAAAATTGAGCATTTCTCTTGGCTGGAAACTATCTTGTGCTTCTTTGATCTGCCTCCTGGAGTAAACCCCACCAGATTCACAACATCCAACATCCACATTACAGTAGCCCTCAGCAGTTGTGGGCCAGAAATTGTACTTGTTCCGACACCGACAGGCCAACCCCAAACTGCGTCTCCTAGATATCTCACCAACAGCTTCTTCCACTGCCTTTAAAAATGGTCGTGAAGTAATTTGACTGGATTTTTCCGCAAAGTTCTCTTCAAATGGTATTAGTTCAGCAGGGTCGAACCACCCATAACTACTATCCCCAAAAAAAGCCACCAACAAATGGCCCTCGTGCTTCGTTCTCCTAACAGAAGGAGAAGCAAAGGCTTCGTTGTATACGTGACCAGGCCACCATGGGTGCGATTTAACTTTGCCCCACACCAAGTCACCAACTCTGTAACAGTGGCCAAAAGCTTCGTCTTTTCCTCTGGGAGCAGATGAACTAGATTGATTTTGCAAAGCTCCTCCACTCACACCACCAAATTCAGCTTCTTCATTTTGTAACTCGGAAACCGTAGATTCACTTTTAACATGTGCACTCACCTGAGTAACCCTAGTTCCCGCTGAATTTAATCCCACGCCTCCGCTGGCACCGCCGCCACCTCTGTCGCCGCTATCACTACCAGAGGGAGCGAAGGCAAGTTCCTCGCCGAAGGCGTCGTTGTTGCTAATCATCGCGGATACCTTTTCGAGAGGTAACCTAGAAAGAGGAGTAGATATTTTGGAGGAGTGAATTGGGTGCGTATATCGGTTTATGTTTGGAGCCAAACTTTTATTGTTTGTTTTGGAGATATTATTGTGCCACTCGGTCTCATAAATTACATTTTTCCTTATAATTGAACATTTTAAGAATGAATTTTACTATTTGTACATAAAAAACATGGAGAAAAAAAATTAGATAAAAAAGTTGATTGTATTTTAAACTCGCAAATGACAAAAAAGAATTGGAGAGAAGTGTTACTTTTCTTAAACAATCCAATAACAAAATGTCATATGACATTCTATCATTCGATGTGTTAATTCATTTGGTAGTCAAGTAGAATTGACATTTTAATCGAACATCTCGAAAATTTTCAATCTTGTACCAGAATAATTCGACTCTAAAATTGAATTTATTCCTTGAGAAAATTATAGCCATCCATGTTTTTCAATTTTTTATTTCAATAATTAAATTATAAAGTTATTCTTTCAAAAATTAGGTGTACTCACCCCACCTATAGCCCTAATTCATTACCCAAAGTGAAGGGTCACAAAGTGGTGATGGGTGCCTCTGCAACAACAATGCTCGTTGTCGCTATTATAAGCAGTGGTAAGCATTGTGTTTTTCATGTGGTGTGTGTCGCTTTGTCCTATGGCAAGCATCGCTGCTTCCTAGTGATTGCAGATCTCTGTGTGACAAAAAAAAGGGTGCAAATATGTGGTGGTGCGATGATGATCTATGTATGCGATGGTGTGTGCAGCGGTGAACTGTGTATGTTGTGGTGTATGCGGATACGTGCGGTAATACTAGTGGTGTTGGTGGTGCGATGGGTGATGGTAGCGATGATGAGGCAGTGTGGCAATGGTGGTAAAGTGGAGTGAGGTGGGATGAAAAGTCTTTGTAACTAATTATTTGAGTGATTGTGATCAATCAAATAAGTAATTTGTAATAAATAAATAATGTGATTGATTATAAAATGGGTAATTTGCAATCGATAAATAATAAGGAAAATTGCAGATACGGTATCAAACATTTCATTTAATTGCAAATTTTACTCAAACCTTTCATTTGTACCACTAACGGTACCAAACCTTTAAAAAAAACTCGTTGTCGGAGTTCAAATTGACAGAAGCCATTAGTTTGACCGTTAGTTGACCAAAAATTAAAAATCTGAACAATCGTGGACTAATTTTTAAAGGGCAAAATGGTAATTTTACATTTTTTCGTAAAAAAATTTAAAATAAAATAATTAAACCAAAAAACCATATTTTCTTCTCCAACCACCCCACCTCATCCCCCACCCAACCCAAAACTAAAATTGCTGGCACCACACCCACCTACGCCACCGTCCTTCAATTACCATTTTTGGGTATCCGTTTGAGAAATTATGGTCAGGGAGCAAAGTATATAGTCATTTTATACTCGGTTACGTGAATCGGCACGAGCCTCAACTTCATCCACTCCTTTGCTAAATTTCCCCTCGACTTCTGATGTCGATTCTCTATGTGCTTTGAAAATAATAGGCCATGTACTTGAATCCGATTCGGTTAGGTATGCTTGCTACCCAGTTTCGAGTTTCAAGGAAATCCATAAGTATGCAGGGCCTTCTTTAAGTTCGTCCTCGAATGAACCCATTACAATTTTGCTAATAAATTGGGGGTGCCATAGGGATCTTAGGAGGGATCTTGAAATCGGTCCCTCTGTACGTGTTTTTGCTGTTGATAGTCATAGGCTGATTCATTACATAATTTGAGCAGCCAGAATGATCGCGTAGTTGTGCTTTATGCAAAGGAGGATGAGCGCCAAGCTGATTTGGTATATGATTTCGATGTGTCTGCTTTGGCCAACGAATGTGATTTGAACAGTGACAATGAGTTTGAAGATGATTTAGATAGTGATGACGGTGGCAGAGGTGGGTGTGGTGGTGCCGTCAATTTTGGTTTTGGGTTGGGTGGGGTGGGGTGGAGAAGATAATATGATTTTTTGATTTTTGATTTAATTATTTTATTTTAGTTTTTGTTTATATGAAAAAATGTAAAATTATCATTTCGCCCTTTAAAAATTAGTCAACAATTGGTAAGATTTTTTATTTTTGGTCAACAACAGTCAAATTAACTATTTTTGTCAATTTGGACTACAGGTGCGAGTTTTTTAAAGGTTTAGTACCGTGGGGTGGTACAAATGAAAGGTTTGAACAAAGTCTGCAATTAAATGAAAGGTTTGGTACCGTGACTGAAATTTTCCCTAAATAATATGTAATCTGAAAAATGTGTGGTTGCAACTAAATTTGTAATTATAACTTATAATTTGTATTTTTGTGATCATAACCTTATGCAATATGTGATTGTGGTCATAATTGTGTGTTATTGTGATCAATAAATAATATGTGATCGATAAAATTGTTCTTTTTTACCAATAAATAATATGTGATTGAAAAATATGTGGTTACGATTAAATTTATAATTTTGACTCACAGTATATATTTTGTGGCGGTAATTTTATGCAATTTTTTACTGTGACCATAATTGTGTGTTATTGTTACTTTGACATATTATCAGGTAGTCACAAATGTGATTGTCTAATTTTTGAAACTTTTTTTACAAGTTTCTTATTTTTTAAAGTGTGCATTGAAACATCTATTTTATATAGATATATATATTTTCCATTATCCTTTTGTTAAATTTTTTTAATTCTTTTAAAATTTATCCATCCTAATCCAACGATTGGGTCCAACAAATAGCAAATTTCCAGAGCTCATCTAGTAAGTGCAACAATTATATTCATTCATTTGAATGGGGGCGAATACGGTTCAGTTTTAACTATTTGTAATAAATTTTCAAACTCAAATCACTTTTTTTCGATTTGTTTCGATTTAAAGCCGCGACTTAGCAAATATATATATATATACACATTAAGAATATAGAATAAATTTGACTCCATAAATTTGGAGAGAGTTAATACATTCTCCACTTTAAAAAATTAAAATAGATAGTCTCTTGAAATTTATTTTTAAACGTTAACTTCTTAAAATAAAGAGTGCTTGTCTTTAGACAGTCTCTTAAAAATGCTCTTAAATCATAAATATTCGTTTAAAATTTTTTGTATTGAAAAATAAATAATATCATTACAAATATTACAAACCTAATTAAGTTCTACACTTCTAATCATTACAATGCTACAACATGATAGAAATACTTTATTTCTAACATCTTAATCTTAATGCATGACACTATATTTGGAGTTGAAGCACAGTATTTATACTCTGCATAAACACAAAATTCCAGCAAATATATTAATTAATTATAGTAAAATGATATACAACAACTAATAAAAGAAAATGAATAAAAAGATTAAATGTGATAATACTTTCTACACTTTTCTATGAATCATCCAATGCTTCGATATCAACAAAATATTGACGAAGCACTATAGCTTCCTTGTTACTATGCAACATATTTTTAGGACAAATCACTACATCAACCATTTTTGCACTCAACAAAGTCCTAATGAAATCAAGAATCAACCATTAGTAGAGAATGCAGAGTTAGAAACAATTACGGATATTTGAATAACTAAAACATTTTTAACAATTTGAAAGACAATCTTGTACTTATTACATTCAATTCACTAAAATAATATATCGAAAAGTTCATTGTTCAAATCTTCACACTGACCATTTAATTAATCAACCAATCAATATTATAGCAATTAACAATAAAATTTAGTGACTAAGTCAAAATATAAATAATAAATTAAGTAACCTAATTAGAAAATTGATACATAAATAAATAAAAAATACCATCCAACTAAGAATTTAAGGGAGTCGTTCACAAATCAGAATAAAATAACATAATTACCAATAAAATGTAGTAGACAATTATCAAAAAATAAGAAAAATTAGACATTGATCTGAAAATTTAGTCGAAATTCGAGAAAATTATTAGCAAAGTGAAAAAATGGAGTTAGTTTGAATTAAAAATCTAAATTTAATTGTCTACTTAATTATGATGAATGGTCGCAGTTCAATAGTAGTTGTTCAATACTTCAACCAATTTGAGGGTTTTGCATTCACGATTCCAAGTACATAAATGAGTTTTTGGATATGATTTAATTAATTAATTGAGATGAATAATTGTCTATTTGGTATTGAGTTTAATTAGATTGGGTCTAATATGAATTTATCTTTTTAACTGAACGTGTTTAATTTGAATTAAGTTGGATAAAATCTAAATTAATGTATTTTTAGATGTTTTGTAAATGATTTGAAATTGTTATTTTGCAAAAAATGTAACCTAAACCAAAGCGGTTTAGTTCGGTTCTAAATCAAAACGTCGACGAATTCAGGTATACCAAAATCAACGATTTCGAAAAAGCAATTTCGATTTGATTTTACAGTTTCACGATTTTGTTATTCAGCCTTACATTTGAATAATTAAGTTATATCATTCTAGTTCATAATTATTCGCGACTGCACTTTACACGTTGCTTGCCTCACAAATCTTCTTGAGATGTAGCTTGCATAGCCACAAATGGAATTTGATGCTATTATGCTAAATATTGGAGGCCATTTTGTGACATATTTGTAGCTGATTAATAATGTATTGAAATACATATTTAATGACATATTTTATTTTTTCTATTTTAGAACATATTTGCTAATAGTAAATATTGGAAAGATAATATAAAATGTCAGC
>CAIGRB010056620.1:121296-149209 GCA_903798255.1 Fraxinus quadrangulata
CCAACTTGACGTCCAAGTCTATTACCTTATAAACAATTATAAGTTTTGCCAAATATGTACCTATGAGTAGTGTTTTAAAAAGTGCGTCCACGCATGAGGCGAGGTTAAAATGTCATGTGTTGTCAGTAAGAGCGAAATTAAGTGGTCAACTGTCAAGTTGATCACTTAATGCACGCCTAACTTGGCGCACTTTATTAATTTTGTATTTTTATTTTTTCTCCTCTTGTTAAAAACTTTTTATTTGACTTTAGCATTATGATTTTCTTTTGAAATTGTATAATTGACTAATTATAGGAATTATTGAGTAAATATAGTATTTGATATTTTAGATGTTTGCTATATATTATTTTTAAGGAAAATGCTTGTTGTATATCATACAAGATAATTTTTTATAGATTGATGAGATGTCAAAAGAAAGTGGATATTTATTTATTTATTTTGTTGATGAGATTTTGATCTAATTAAATTTCGCCACATCAACTATCGGTAAACAAATTTGCGCACAACCATTATTTTAATTATTAAATGATTTTTATAATGATAAAAATTTATAATAATATTAAAAATAAGAAAACACTTTTAACGTCTAGACCTTGCCTAGATTCGTAATGTTTGAAACTTGGCCTCCCGCTTAGCCACGCTTTACACTTTTTAGAACAGAGCTTATGAGTGAGGTTGCAAGAGGGGTGCAATGAATCAAATGTCCGAGTGGTCATTTTTACATGGAGCTATTTATATCGAAATATAATAGACCAAATTAATAAATTCAACGAGATTCCAATTGAAAAATGATACAATTTAGAATTATGGAATCTAGTCCAACAAGTTTTGATTCGATTGTAAAATTATTTGTTTAAAATCTCCCATTAAAATAACTAAGTTACGTGAACTTACATGAATCAACATAGAGTAATGTTATTTCCTATCACTCATGTTCTTCATCATTCTTCTGTATGGCAATTAAGTTATTATCACATTATTTAATGAAGCACTAGTATATTTTTATACATTTGACAATGTGACCATGGCTTCAGCATCATATAGATAGGTGATGAACACAAATGATATATAGCATTTTCATTATCATGTATTCAAAATAACTATAAAAATTCGAGAAACAAACGACAAAGGTGAATAAAAAAAAAATTACATGACTACTTAAACTTTATAATTTATTTTTAAAACATAAAAGAATCGAACTAGACTTGACCAAAATTCATTTTTTACAATTCTCAATAGGATCCGATTCAATTCAATTTTCGAGAACGCATATTGAACTATGCATTGCTCACCCTTAATCAGTCGTAAATATTTTTATTATAAAAAGTTATCTATTCGATTAACCAAAATGGTCAAATAAATATATCACAAATTTTATCAAATCGGCTTGCATCCAATCAAATCAAACCTCTAAAAAGTACCAATTCCTCAACACAATTTAGTTACTTTCTCAATGCCAACAATAATATTGTTCTAGCATACCTATTGAAACTCGTATTTAGGGCTCAAATTGGAATCTCCACCCATTTCTATTCAAACTATGGGCTCATGACAATACCATTGTGTTAGGTTTTTAGTTGTATTGGTAATTCTTTAGACAAAACGATTATTATAAAAAAGTTGTAAAAGTCAAGAAGTCTTTTGAGGTGTTGTATAAATGAACTATGAGTCTTTGGGTTCGAGTATGGAATATGAAGAAAAAGTCGTCGGATTTATACTAGCTTGTCGCCTAAGTGATGTTCGAACGAAAAAAGCAGAATCATTGTCGTCCGCTTGTCACGTGTGACACTCTCGCTCGAGCGACACTCTTTTCTCTCGTCTATCGCTAGCCCGGAGTTCGAGCAACAGTGTTTTTCAAAAAAATCATATTTCGCAATTTTTAAGAATTTTATCTATCATATACTACATAATACCTCCATATTATAAATACTCAATCCCTACTTCGTGAAAAGGGTGGTTGATCATTATTTTCTACATTCATAACATTCTTTGGAGATCAATTAACAATTCTACATCTTGATATCAATTAACCACAAGTTGGAAAAAATATCAAAATCATATAATTCAAAACACTCACTTCCTAGATAAAATTAAGAAGGTATTTTTTCAATAACTTTCAAATGTTGCTGAAAATTGAAGGATGTTAAACCAAAAGCAGAAGAAAAGTACGAGAACAAGGTGTTCTTGGTGATCCATATGAGATAGACAATTTCAGAAGATTGGGAGCAGGTCTGAGTGAAGCACGTTCTAGCAAGTATTGGAAATTGCAGGAATTAGATCAATAAATCTAGTGGAATTTCTAAGCTAGATCAAACTGTAAGTCTTATTGTCTATATTTGAGATTACTAGCTTGGTTCCGGAGCTTTTAAAGGATTTTCTTCGTAACAAATCTTGTATTATTTACTGCTTTATTTATTATTGTAACAATTCAATATATGATAACTTGATTTGATTGACTAAACATTTAGAACAATTAAAAATTAAATTGTTGCTTTTAATCAGTAATTTTAATTCCACATTATTCACATATCCTCCTCCCTCTAGGTGATTTTAGGGTTGAACTCGTAACTTTCACATTGATTTAAAGCACAATCACAAAATTTCACTTTTCTGCAAGGGTTAGATGAACTCCGAGTTACCCAAATATGAATAGATGCATATTCATGTCACTTGTCTTCAATTTGGTACAATCAAATAGCTTAATTTCAATATACCTTTAAATCTTGTTGAAGTTGGATGACTTGATTATTCCAAAATTAAGACGAGTGATTATATTTATGACTTTACACTTCTCAAGTTTTCATGTGCACACATTTTTTTCCTCCATATATATTGATTATCATGTCAGAAGTTGCAAAGATGGTTATACAGAAGTAGCTTTTGTTCCGCCATTGAGGACAAAGAATGCTTTTAAGCATCGGTTGGAGCTATTCACAAGAAATTTTCCAAAAAGCTATTGTTAAACTATGAAGAGATAGAAATGGAATTGTCTTGCTAGTAGATTCGTCACTACCATTGGAAACTCAATTAGAAACTTAGTCGGAACCACCACAACCCAAATTTGTCAAAAGAGACTAGTGTAGCGCCACAATCATAACACTACTCTAGCGGCATTATTGCAAAATTAGGTTGTTGGGCTTTAACGGCCTTATTTTTTAACATCACCTAGCACCACCCAACGCAGCACCATAGCCCCAAAGCTAGTGGTGAACTGGGAACAAAGGATGGATGACCTCATGAACTAAAAAATAGAGTTAGTACTTTTGAAGAGAAATGATAAGTGAGCAACTTCCCTTAGAAGAAGATTCATTCGCACCATAAGTAATGGAGGTACCAATACCCGAGGGATTTGAAATGATGGTTTGCTGCTTGCTCGACCACTTAAGGACTACCTTGCGGCAGTAGTCTGCTCCGCTAGACTACCTTCCACATTTTCTCGGGACGAAAGAGATTTTGATTACAAATAATAGAAAGCTTGAAACACAATTGAAATGAAATTGATCATTGATTACTGAAAGCAAGAAATTACAATTGACGAAAATAGAAAATTACAAATGGCTAGTGTAGGGGCGAACACTAGAAAGTTTGAAAGCTTGTTTGAAAGACTAATACCCCCTATAATAGATTAGGAAAAATAACCTAAATGCCATGAGTAGACGTATTCTTGTCGAAGAATCATACTAAAATTTTCCTATTTTCTAGTTATTTTATAATTGAAATAACCTATTATATGGAATGAAAATTACAATTCAAAATAGACTAATATTTACAATGTGCGGTCGAAGTTGGGACAAACTGTGGCTGTGACAGGGTCACGGGGCTTAAGTGAAGCTGCTGTTCATGACACCGAGCCTTGAATTTTGACTCACGAGTCGGCTTGGCTAGTTACTTTAGTTTAAAACACATGAATAACTCCGACCTCCTTAAGTTTTAGGGCATGTTTGAATTCCATTTTTGTTAAAAAAAAAAAAAAAGTTGTATTTTTGAATAGTATGGTTTAAAATAAGAAAAAATTTCTAAATTTCCGTTTAATATTATTTTATTAAAAAATAGGTTGTGACTTAAAAAATATTTTTTTTAATTAATAAATGGGGACAAAACCATTGCTTCACCTGCAATTCTCGTTGATCTGATCTGAAATTGTAATAAATTTTTGATCCGGGAGGAGAGAAACGGAAATGTCAGTGACGATGGAGAGGTTGAGTTCAGGCCTCGCTTACCCAGACCGATTCTATGCGGCGGCAGCCTACGCCGGCTTCGGTGGATCCCCCAACTCTTCTGCTAAAGGCGTCAGCTCAAAGTTTTCAAACGATGCCGCTCTTCTTCTCTATGCCCTTTACCAGCAAGTCGGCCCCTTTTTTGTTTTCACTCTTTTTCAGCACGCATGATTTGTAATTAATGAAATTCGTAAAATTTTGTATTTTTCGGAATTGTGATTTTTGCTGTTGGAAATTTATGTGCTTTATTTCGTTTCAAGCCATTGGTTTTTTTGAATGTGTTACTTATTTTCGACTGATATATACTTGTTATTTAATTGGCAAGTTGCTGCTCTTGATCGTCATTTGTGTGCCAGAAACTATCATTGACGTGTTGTGATATTAATCAATTTGAATAATCTCCTTCTATTAGAATATATGTCTTTACCATTGCATTTCTATATCAAGTTCTATTATGTTTTTCTAACACTGAATAGGCTCAATCTAATAGAACATTGTTTGATTGAGGATCCTTATTATTGAATCGTAGGCTCTTTTGCTGATTGGGTATATTAATATGAAATGATGTTTCCATTTACTGAATTCACTTTGAATTTTGCTTGTTCCTTTTTTTTTTTTTCCAATTTTTTTTCTCTCTTAAGTGAAATATATTGTTTTTGTTTAGATCTGCCCCTTCAAAAAATGTTCGAATTTTCAAGATTGTGATGTTATAAATTATAATTGCTATACAGAAGGAATTATTTACCCTTCCATCATCTAAAGCAGCGGCTAAAAAGAGAGTTACTAGTAGGACGATAAGTTAAGATTAGCCATGCCATTGATTATCTTTTCCCGTTTGTGAGATTTCTGTACCAAATATGATTAAAATTTTTCATGCAAATGAATGATAAAACACTAACCTTGTTTTTTGGTTGCAGGCAACAGTTGGGCCTTGTAACATTCCTAAGCCTAGAGGTTGGAGTCCTGTTGAACAAAGTAAATGGACAAGGTCTGTCGTTCTTGAACTGTATTCTCTTGTTTACATTGGTTGAGTAATTCACTTACAAATTTGATATTGATTTTATCATTCAACCCATTGTTAGGCATTCTTGATATCTAACATGCCAATGGTTTTCTTGGTCATTTTCATGTGATAACAATAAACACCTTCTAGTTTGGAATAGTGTAATTTAACTTGTGAGGCAAAAGTTTTTGTAGGAAGAAAATATCTTTCGTATGCATAAGAAGAACTATTGCAAACACACTGCAAAAATGTTGAAACTATGTCGACCAATTTCATGGTTCCAAAAATTTTCATGTTTGAGTGAATAAAACTGACTATTGAAAATGGATCACAGAATATGAAATTTGAGACAGTTGAACGAGTAAGATCACCGTTGGCTGAAATATTGTTCTGGTTGTTACCAGAAGAATAATGGTGTAGGGATGAAGTTTCTGGAGAAATTGAGAACAGGTTCTAAGATTTGGAAGGTATAGTGAATAGTTTGAAGTCAGGTTAATTAGCTGTCCAGATGTTTCTTTATTGAGGATGAATGTGAAAGATTATCTTTGAGTCACTTGGCGAGGATAGAAAATGAAATGAGATGACGGCTGGTTACATATATTTAGCTTTTTCGTATTTATCTTTCTGCTCTGACAATGTGCGACTTAAATACCTTCTCATTTGGTGTAACATTATGTTTGTTAGCGTACCGCTTGTGTAATTGTAAAAGTTGATAAAATGAAATGGTTATTAATACAAATTAAAATACAAAGTTTATAAAAATGATATCTGAAGATAAAAATCAGTATAAAAAATTGCAGCTTTAGCTAATAGAAAATACAAAATCAAATATCCCTGAAGGCCAGGGGTGAAATAGTAGAAGAAAGTAGCATTTTATTCATATAAAAATTTCCCTCTGAGTAAAAGTTGAGTTGATAATATCTCTCATTTGAAGAGAACTTGCTTAAAAAGCATCACGTGGCTTGTATCATCAGTTGTTAATGGTGATGCATTATTTTTTTATGCATAGGAAATGAAGTCAGGGAGAGAATGACTTAATCATTTTTGGGGCAAACTTTGTGGTAATTTCGCATAGGGAGTAGGTTACATATTTTGTTGCATTCAAGTGTCACTTTCTAATGCTGGCAACAAAAGGAGCAAGAAGAAAATATGAAGTACCATTATTTGGAAAGATACAAAGTTTTAAACTTATTTAATAGCCCAAATCAACCTCTAGTCGAGTTCAATTGCAAAGCTGGGACACTCCTTTGGTGGAATGTTGGTCTCCGACACTTATGGGACACTCGCACTCATTGGACACATATTAAATACTCTGGGACATGTGTCCAACACACCACAAGGCATGCCCTATTCTTTTATATATACATTGATTTTTCAATACACGAGGGACATTCCCTGACATGGATTAGTGACCCTTGCAGTGAACTTTACTCTACGATTTTCTTTTTGAAATAACATAAGACTGCCACACTCCCTTCCTCTTGCACACTTCTAAGTCAATCTTCATTCCACTTGGTGCTGCATCTTGGGAAACTTTGTTCTTAGTATTGGGTTGAAGTGAAGTGAAGTGGCTATTGTTCCATTCTCCTGGAAGATCAATTATGTTTGAAGTTTGATGTTGAATTTAATTTTACTTGCTTTGGCGGCTACTGAATTTTCTATGCGAAATATCTGAGTATTGCTGTTCTTTTCCTGTGTTGAAGCTGGAGTGGACTTGGAAATATGGCTTCCACAGAGGCTATGCGTCTCTTTGTTAAAATATTGGAGGTCTGTTCGAAGTTAGTTCTATTATATCTTATTACAATGTCACTTAATAAAACCATAACATCCCAGTGTCATTTCTCTGGACAGGAAGAAGATCCAGGATGGTATTCAAGAGCATCGCACTTCGTCTCAGAGCCCGTGGTAGATGTTGAAATGCATGTGCGTTTGCCTTTAGATAAAATTCCACAACCTCTCTGTTCTTCTTTTATTGTTCTTACTAATATTTCTTCAGTTATGTTGATAGATTTTGTCACCAAGAAAATTTCGTGTAAGCAAGTCAAACCTGCTGTCGTGAATGGATTTTGTTGCAAATAATAAATCTCTATGACATAGATTTAGACATGCTAATCTGTCACTGCTTTAGCTAGATGTGATCAAATAAGAAGTAAGCTGGATTTCTCGGTCTACTTGTGCGAATAATTACTTCTCTTTTATTTATTAATTTTAGAAATTTCAGGTTTCAAAAGTTAATGTAGTCTGGTCTCTTAAGGCAGGTGTAGTAGAAGACAATGTTTGGATAACAAATGATTTCTTGCATTCTAGATGAGAAAACATAGTAGAGATCACCAATGTACATGGCATTATGCTATTGAAAAGCACATATTTTTTATCTTATTTCACATGCTAACTTGGTATACTCTTGGTGTTTTGCAATTTTAAATTGTCTTTGGTTGAAAGATCATCAATATCTATCTTGTTGCTCTTGATGCTTAACCCCACATCCCCAGGAAATTGTAGGAGGAGAACAATGTTTAGGAAAAACTTCCCTTCTTTCATATAAAAAGAGAAGATTAAGTAGTGGAGAGGGCACCATTTGTACATGTTGTATGCATAATGAAAGGCACATATTTTTTAGCTTATTTTATTGGCTTCCTTGTTTATTATACCCTTGGAGTGTTACAGTTTTAGGTTCACTTCGGTTGAAAAATGAATAATCTGTACGCCTATCTTGTATCATTTGACACTTAACCCCACATTCTCATGCAAGTATGAATATTATTTTAGAGGCATGTAGACAATTCTGTCTGAATTCATTGTA
Source organism: Fraxinus quadrangulata (assembly GCA_903798255.1). NCBI lineage: Eukaryota > Viridiplantae > Streptophyta > Magnoliopsida > Lamiales > Oleaceae > Fraxinus > Fraxinus quadrangulata. The sequence continues at coordinate 129,320 of CAIGRB010056620.1, forward strand.
TTCTTTCTAATGTTAAAGCTTGTTCCTGGATCACCAATTGATTTTGTTTTGTTCAAATTTAGATTATTGCACCATAAGAATAATAAATTTGTAAGGCAATCAGCTTCAACTCTCCCTTTTAAAAAAAAAAAAAAAAATTATAAATAATTAAAACAAAAACGCAAATCATCTTGAGATAGTTCTTGGCTGTTTTTTTCAAGTTGACCAAAATTATGCAACGTGGCCTATTAAAATAAAAGAGTAATTTGGCACTTGTTTTCTTCTCTTGAAGGAATATTAAAGATGTTATTATGGAGGTGCAGTAGGTAGCATATATGTTATTGCATATTATATTTTCTTTTAACTTTGATGAGCAAGGCAAGATATTTACCAGAACTAGGAGGAAAGTAAGACAAATTTAATTACGTCCTGGATGGTTATGGTAAATGACTCTGATGCATCAACTTTTAAATTCCAATTGATTTAAAGGTTAAACCAAGAGATACATATGTGAACTTCCCTGCTGTATATTAGTTTTGATCTTAGGTTGGATGCATTGTTGTACAGTTACCTCTATTTAATGTTTGTGCACCAACAGCATTTTCAATTTTACTCCCTTCATAATAATTGGATTAGTAGAGACTTGAGGCATTTGTTCATGCATAAGATATAGCTATATTCTAATGATGTTCAGTTGGTTAGGGTGATATTAATCTTTAGTCATTTGTCAAAGGTGAGGATATTCGTCTTGGGTACAAGGTTTTTTCCTTTTCTCCCTGTGATAATCTTTGAGTATGAAAGTCTCAAAAAAGAGATCCAAATTTTTAAACAATTTAGTGTTTTCCTGTATCTTCATAATTATAGCAAATGCTTATTTTGCTACTATCATTATTCACTAATTTCAGCAAAATTGTTTTAAGAATTTGTTAAATAACAGGGAAAAAATGGTTTTTCTTAAACAAAAAATCTGTATAAAAGAGGTCAATAATATAGTTCATTGGGGAAAGAAAATGGGCGGTGGACATTTAGGTTGTACTCCTCTCATACAACTACACTGGCTTGTGGTCCATTCCTTATAGCATGGTTGCATGTTTCTTTATCAGTAACAAGAACATTATAAAGAGACGTGAACTTTATATCTCTACTTTTCTCAAATTATACTCTAGACTGGTGAATGTAATTTACAATGATTGAGTGAAGTGTTTGGTGATTTAAGATCCTAAACCACATCTGAGTATTGCAATTAGACAAGGGTGTTTTATTGGTACTGTCAGAAACATATTCACGGAGGAAATGGCATTGGGTGATGGAGGTGTTTTTACTTCGAAATATTTAGGTTAACTGCTAGTTGTATTGTTATTAGCTAATCATATTGCACAGATGTGTGTGAAATGAATCTTGAAAAGGGTTCATTGAACATCAATACTTCCTATTATTTGTCTTCCAATGAACTTTGAATAAAGAGATGTTCTAATGTAATGGTCAGGATTAATGTCTGTATGTTAAATAATAAATAGCATGCTCCCACTATTAGGAGTCTTAGATAGTGTTTTAAAAGACAACTATTGAGACTTTGCATATTAAGTTATGGTTATGGTTATGGTTGCTTGAGAGGTATTATCCTTTCTCTTGACAACTCCGTATCTCTTTTGTGGGTTCTGGTGAGTTTCCTAGCTCTGAACCCCTTGTATTCCTTTGAGTGGTGATAACTGTATCCCTTGGGTTACACTACCTGGGTGATGAGCTATTTAACCTTCAGTCAATATATGTCCTTCAATCTTCTTAGCCCAGTGTCAAGTTAGATCTCTTGGCAGATGTTTTTCTGATCTACATATTTTTTTGGCACATTGGTGTTTCGAGATAGAGGTTGTTCATGAAATTTGCAATTGACTTATGCGTCTTCTTTTTAGATGTTATGTGAACCAAAAGAGTATGAAAAAGAAAAGATAAACTGGAGCTACATAGAATTTGTTGATAATCAAGATGTGCTCAATCTGATTGAGAAGAAACTTGGTGGAATAAATGCATTTCTCGATGAAGTTTGTATGTTTCCAAAATCTACTCATGAGACATTTGCTCAGAATTTATATAGACCTTTGCAAAAAAGAACGATTTATCAAGCCCAAGCTCTCACGCACTAATTTTACAATATCTCACTATGCTGGGGAGGTAACTTATCAGGCAGATCTATTCCTGGATAAGAATAAAGATTATGGGGCGGCAGAACATCAAGAAATTGAAATTTCTTCAATATTAGTATTAACAGAAATTTTTGAGTATTTTTCCTCTAATTGATTAATTTTTCTTCAAGAAAACTCGAGGATGAGTTTTATTCAAGTAAAGGGGATTTATGTAGTACACAACCATGATTAGTAGTTTCTTATTGCAATTGTGATTTATCTTTTCTAGTTGTGTTTATCTTTTCTAGTAGGTTTTATCTTTTTATTCTTGTTTCTTGTTTAGAATATGCTTTCTTTTCTTTATTGATTAAAATATGATTTCTAATTTCTTTTAGATTAAGATTTTATATTAGTTTCCTAATTTTAGTTTCTTTATATTAATAGGATTATGGAATATTTTTGCCTATAAATACAAAAACATTGCACAATTTTAAACAATCAATCACAAAATAAGATTATTCCAATATAATTCAATTCTTATTGCAAGAATTTCATAATGCTTCTGCACCATACGTGATTGTGTGTTTGACTTCCTCCGGTACTCCATGTTGCTTTCAATCACATCATCTTCACCCTACATCTCGTCTTTCCTTTTTTGGGAACAAAAGAAACTTACTTTGGTTCTTTAAATAAAGCATCAAGGTGCTTCATCTGCATCTTTTGCGCTACGAAAGAAAAAGTGACTTAAGGCTAATGAGTTGAATAGTAGATATCTTTCTTTTACTTCTGCATTATTTCCAGCATCGGCATTTGAATCTTCTTTTTTTCAATTCACTGCTGATTCAGCACAATCCCAAAGTTGAGCCGGTAGCTGAGAATGGACACACTAAGTCTATGCCTGCTGAAAATGGTAACCTTTCAGAAACTCAGGATAAAGATGTTGTATCTGAAGGCCTTGGTGTAGTTAGTATCTATGACCAGTGGGTTGCACCCCCAGTGTCTGGCACACTTCCAAAAGCTCGATATGAGGTATTGGTCTTTAATTCTTCTCTTTTTTCCTTACTATATTCTGTTTCTTGTTTGTTGTATTTTTCAGTTTCTAAAAAAGGTTGATTACACGTGACAGCATGGAGCTGCTGTTTTTGATGATAAGATGTATATATTTGGTGGAAACCACAATGGGCGTTACCTAAACGATCTCCAGGTATTTGAACTATGATTGTTGTGTATACGTCACTTGTGCTTGTGGTAAGTATCATGGTATGTAGACTGTCATTCATCAGATAAGGTCGTGTCACCTTTGGTACATGTCACATAAGTATTTATCACAACCCACTCGTTGGTTGAGTCCTACCCTAGGGTGGAATAGTACCTTTGAAGTCCAGCAAGGATACTTTACCATGCTCAAACCAACTAGTTTCAGCCCACTAGCAGCATTTTGAATATATAAACTCACATGAATTTCCCAAATGATATTTACCAATATATCCAACTCAAAAATACAACTCATAAGTGACTCTGACAATGTTAATTGAAGTACCATTCAACTTGCTTGTTGCAAAAGACTAGCAAAAGAATTAGTATCAACTTAAACCAACAAGATTTTGCCACCTAAGATCCACATTGAGACATAACACTTGTTGAACTCATTCTCCTGAAATGTATGAAAGATATATGCTGCTCGAGTCAAATGAAATTACCTGGTTGCAACAGCCTGGACAATATACTTATTTATACAAAGCGTGTGTTTGATTCCCATTTTTTCCTCATTACTAGTGAAACGCACGTGCAAGGCACGTGCCGTAGTATAGTTGGCTACGTAATAGCTTTGACTGATTTTTGGTTATTTTTGGAGACATCACTAATTAAATCTTATTTAGCAAAACTTCTTCAATAGAAAACTTGAAAGTTCCAACGAAAAATACACAAATGAACAAAAATGAAGTTAGAAACAAAAGGGGAAATTATTTATCATAAACAACCAATATAAATCAACTCAAATTTAAAAAAAGACAACGACAAGTCTTATAGCAAAGCTTCTCAATCAAACCTTAATCCAAATGAAAATTACAAATTAGAAATTTAGTCTCCCTGCATATAATGTTGTACGAAACCATGAAAGAAAAATCTTTAAGAGTCAACAGGAAAATAAGTAGAAAGTTTAAGCCATTATTTTCAAAACTCGTAAAAGGGGAAAAAAGGAACTTTTTCCTTCTCATTTTCACAGCAGTTATGGAGTAGGTAAAAATACATAAACCAAGTAAGCTTTCCTTATTTCAACCCCACGTCATTCTAATGTTTTGCTTATGTATGATTTCTGTTTTACAAATAGTAAACACCCCAGTTCCGAACGTCAGGAAAAATAAAAATAATAAAAGAGAAAAGGCAACATACATTGTTTTGTATCATTAACTGCTTGTAGCACAATAGCCTCCTCCAACTGTCCAAAGTAAAAAACAGATCCTCAATTACTAAAGAAAACACAAAAAAGAAATAAATAAAATCAAACTACTTTTAGTCTTACATTGTAAGATATAAATCCTTCTTATCAAAAGACTAATAAACAGAACTAAAAAACAAAAACGAAACGAAATATTTAAAGTGGTTTGAATAAAGAGAGAAAGAAAAGGAAATATATTGAAAATATAAAGAATAAATGAGTTTTACGTTATGAGCAATACATGAAGTTTTGTGAGGAGGATGAATGATATGAGGAACTGCAGAAGGGTTATGGTTAAATCTAATTCAATTATATGACTTGCATGCAAAAACTTTCTCAAACCAGTATTGGATTTCTTCGAACGATGATAAAAAACCTGTGATGTTCTAAAATTTGAGCCAAACTAACTAATAATACAAAATTTCAATCATTCGAAATAAACATAAAAAAATAAACTCAATAAATTTTTCTTGCTTAAGATTCTCTCCGTTTATTGAGTTCTATGAAACTTGAAATCTTCAATACTCAAACAAAATGCAAAATCAACAACCATAGAAAAAACTCATCTCCAAATCCTCATTTTGTATACTCCGCACAAATCCAAGATCAATAAAAACCCAGAACCTTATTATAATCACAAACTGAATTTAAATAACTATTAAGAAAGATATTAATTGCTTCAAGACCAAATAACTATTAAGAAAGATATTAATTGCTTCAACAAAAAGGGAAAGCTCCTGGAAGGAGACGGGTATAGTCTGGTCTGGGTTGGCTGTAAAGTAGCCGCAAGAAACTAATGTTAATTTTTCTGCAAATTTCGAAACAGTATTGCAAACTACTAGTTATGGATAGAGATAATTCTATGTCCGTTTCTATTTCTTCAAAAGGGAAAGAAAGATCTGTCTGAAAGAGATAAAATTTGCCAAGAAATGAACATTATGAAAGCTAAAACTTAAAATTTTCACATATCATCATTAATTTACACAAGAAACGAACAAATCTTTAGTTAAATACAGCTAAGAACTGTCTAGCTGTTCTATGGATTTTTTTGGGGAGAGAGCAGTTTGTTCAGTTTATCAGAAAAAGATATTCCAGAATGCAAGAACTCACATACCAGGTCAAGATTTCTAAATTCCTTGCTGGGTTTTACAATTCGTCGAGAGCCTACAAAATTCCCCACAACCAGTTGCAGGAACTCTCCGTTTTCAACAACTTTTTTTTAGCGAGGGAGAGAGGTTTGGTTTAGTTTATGGCTAAGAATTCAAATTGCCAAGAACTTGCCAAGAACTCACATACGAGATCAAGATTTCTAATTACTTACTGGGTTCTACAATTCATCAAAGGCCCACAAAACTCTCCAAGAAAATCCCCACAAAAGAAAATATAAGAGAACAATGAAACTAAAGAAGTGCAGGAGAGGTGAGGGTGGGTTAGATTCACCAATAACTAAATTTGAGTTGGAGTGCAGAAGAAACACCTTAAATAGATATACAGTAATAACAGCTATAGAGATACAAAAAAATGAGATACAATTACTAAAGCGCACACATGCTGATATCAACAGTAATAGTAATCTTACATCCTTTTGATTCTCGCTTCTTCTATTCTCCTCGGCACTTTTCTCTGCCATCTCAATCTCCTCTAAAGGATCTATGTGAATCTGAAAATTTTAAATCATTCTTAAAGAGCATTCTTCGACGGTAATGCATATATCTAAAGCAACATTTTCTTTTAAACATAGTAGCATCTCTACACAAAACTACTAAAGTATGAAAAATCAGCAAGCTACTTGTGATAGAACTAATTTAATATGAAAAAAATTCAAACCAACAAAAGATTCTAAAATCACATGCATCACCAGAGCATAAATTATACCGTATAAAAATCTTTTCGGCAAGCAATGAAGGTCAAAGCATGATTTCAGTACAGCTCAAAATATCACACAATTTCCAATCTCTCCAGGGAACTGAAACAGAAAAAGCAATAGTATAGCTGCAGACTTCAGAAAACCAAGTTTCTTGATTAACGTCAATTGTACTCAATGGAAGCAAAGTCCCCCAACTGTCCCCGGTATATCTCTAGAGGAAGAAATTTCGGCATACTATAGAGTAGAGTACAATGTGATTGCTAATTGCAACTGACAAATACAGAAGTTAATACATTTAAGAAACAACTAAAGACTCCAAATCAAAGTATTCTATTGGTTCCTTAACTCACAAGGAAACTTTGAACATGCTTCAAGAAACGTAAGATAAATGGAAAAGGAAAAATAAAATCTAATAGGCCATTTGGCAAGAGGTAGAGTTGGAATATGGAAGATTTTCATATTCCATTCCCATTTTTTATTTTATGTTTTGAATAGAGATTGGACATTGAAATCTTTCTAAAACTGGGGCAGCAAAATGATTCAGAAATTCGTTAGTGCAAGAGACTCCTAAATCTTCAAACATATTTAAGAATTCTAAGGAAAAAAATAATAAAAAGGTTCCTATTGTTTATTTATCCACATACATTTATGTCCCATCATTCCATGGAACTTGAAGGATCGATACATGCCAAGAACTCACAGCTCAAACGACATCGTAATGGTTGACGACAGGGAATTGTGACAAGTGTCCGAGGAGACACGGATCGTGTCTAAATGTGAGACGGAGATACCGTGGCATGTCTCCGTGCAAGACGTAGACACCGTCCGTGTCTTCGTTGCGCACAGAGACACCGTTCGTGCCTACGTGCGAAATGGAGAGACGACCGTGTCTTCGTCGCTCACAGAGACACAGACGCCTCTAATTTGTTCAAAATAACGAGCCAAAGAGGGCACGTAGACAAAACCAAATGAATATAGTACAGTAAAAAAAAACCCCATCCTTGGCAACAGTGTCGCTGTCATCTCCAGTGGCTGAGATTTCTGATGCCTTATTGTTCTTCTACTTCTGGCGTCTCCATTGCCGCTATTTTTCCCACAATTTCTTGGCGGTAGTATTGCTACGGTTTCGGGAACTCAAATCTCCAAGATGGCTGGAGGAGAAGCGAAAGGGAAGCTCAAAGGTTTTGGGGAGCTGCTCTCGAGTCTCGTCGCTTCGGCCTGCTTCGGTTCGACTTTCATTGCTGGATTGAGAAGGAAAATTGAGGGTTTGGGGAATGAAATGAAAACAGGCAAATGAAAAGAAATAGGAAAATCTCAAACGACGCCGTAATGGTTGACGATAGGGTATTGTGACACGTGTCTGGAAGAGTTAGCCTCTTTTATATTATTGGGGATAATGAAAAATATGACTGTTGCAATTCAAAAAAGCAACTCCAACGGTCATATTTCTCATTGTAATGAGGAAAAAAATGAGGATCAAACGGAGTCATAATAATATTTTATCTATGCAATTTATACCCATGACATGAGCTTAAGGTACAATATTGAGGGCATACAAGTGATGCAGATAATTAAGGGGAATATTCAATTGCAAAAATCTATTTCCAAATATGGACACAGAGAAATCAAGTGTAACAAGCTGGCATTCTCAGTTTCAAGTACAAAGAGTTTAACAGGACTGACACTGCAAATGAGCTCCATTCTCTATATCAATTCATTGACTAAAACTGTAAGAATTGGCCCCCAACTGCTGATGGGCATAAAGCAGACACAATGATTGCCTCAAGCGCTGATGAGCACAAATACGATGCCTGCAGAAGTTGCCCAACAACTGATGTGCATAATAACATCCATATTAACTATCCATTTAATAACAAAGTTACATCGTCCCGTTAAATCCCCTCCATCTCATTTCTTTTCTTAAGCATATACCACTTAAAATTAAGTTACAATTAAGCCTGTGTTTGGCCCATGTTTACAAAAGTTTTTTTTTTCCACACATTTTGGGGGACTCACAAGTGCAATTTGCTTCGTGAAATTGAAGATCCAAATTAAACATCACCCAACATTACAGAATGTCACAGCAACAGTGCTGACTGTAACTTTAAGTTCTCAAGTTGTTTTCTTTGGGGGCCCTATGTTCTTACTTGGTATCCTATGTTCTCCCGTGCTGACATTGTTGGTGTTGACAATATCATTTGCTATACTGACTACTGTCTATGCTTTACTTAATTCTATATTTCTTCTCTTTTAGCTTGCTGGAGACAGCAGTTTGTAATTATTTTCCTTCGTGGATGCATGAAGGTTCTGGATTTGAGAAGTTGGACGTGGGCCAAGGTGAACATTCAATTAGGGAATGAGGGCCCTGTAACTCCCTGTGCTGGACATTCCTTGGTTAGTTTAAGTGATAGGTTATCGGATGAAAAGTGTCGTGATTGCCATAACTACTTTCTACATTATAATAATTACACAATCAAGAGTGTCATGGAAATTCTAAATATATGCTTTGTAATGATCACGTGTTTGTCTTATCTTTTTCTCCTGTAGATACCATGGGGTGGAAGTAAGCTTCTTTCTATAGCTGGACATTCAAAGAATCCTCCTGAAACTTTACAAGGTTCAAGTTGTACCTCATAAAAATGTTATGTAAAGATCTAGTTTAAAAATTCTTCAAAACGTTATTTTGAATTTGCATTATATTGAAAGTGTGAAGAGAGTCTCTACGTTGATGCTATTGTATTTCAGAAGTGAAATCTGAAATGAAACATAAAAATGGCTTCTATGTCTATTTCATAGCGTAGACATATAGAGAATTCTGGTTGTTGTGCTGGATTTTATTAGTTGGAGGTGAACAGCAATATGCTATTATTATTTCTAGATTCTGTTTGCTATTACTCTTTAGATGTTGCCAGCATTGGATTATCTTTGATGTCAATAAGTTTCTGAGGCAGAAATACTATGGAATTTTTTACTTTCTTTAAATTATTTTTCTGATAATTCTCAATGCCTCACTAATTTATAATAACAGTGAAGGAGTTTGATCTGCAAACTTGTACATGGTCAACCTTGAAGACTTATGGAAAGCCTCCGGTAAATATTTGATAATGTCGTCTATTGATCTTTAATTTTTCTTGCTTTGAGATTTGAGTTTAGAATTCATTCTCTTTAAATTTCTTGTAGATTGAAACATTTTATGATGTGACCATGGAACTATTCTCTTGTAATAGCTTACAACTTCTTCCATGCAGACTATCCTAATTCCTAAGATATCAGATTGAAAATTTTGAAATCTAACACTTAAAATTTGAATCAACCATTCAGTCAGTCAGTTATCTGATTGTGCTTTTATATATTGAAAATTATTCTAAAAAGTTGTTGTTATGTACTTCAGCTCGACGAAAAAAGTTCATTCAGACTTTATGATGGAAAATTTTCTCATATTTGCTTATGTCTTTTAGGTTTCTCGTGGAGGGCAATCAGTGACCCTTGTAGGATCAACCCTAGTCATATTTGGTGGACAAGATGCAAAGAGGTCTCATTTGAATGACCTGCATATTTTGGACTTAGAGACCATGACCTGGGATGAAATGGACACGTTGTAAGATTTTATTTTATTCTTTTAATTTTCTTGCAGGAAAGTTGAGAATCACAGTCCATTGGTTTGCATACTTTTATATTCATTTTGACACAATTGATGGATGTTGAGGAACTAACGAAGCCACTGAGCAACTAATTTATCTGGATAATTTCATAATCCCCTTTTTACCCGTCAAACATGTTCAATCTGAGGTGTGTATTCCCGTGTTAATATAACGGTGTGCATGCTTACCATGGATGCACGTTGGTCCTGGAAAAGCAACGTACACTAGTAAATTGATACTTTTTGAAAAATTCTTCTCATTTGGCCAGTAAGAGTTTGGTGTGAATATATTCCTCCATACAAAAATTTCATGTATGTCTTAGTTCTTGATAATCTTCAAAATTGTTGTAGGGGAGTGCCACCTTCTCCAAGGTCTGATCATGCCGCTGCAGTACATGCAGAGCGTTACCTTCTCATCTTTGGTGGGGGTTCACATGCAACTTGCTTCAATGATCTGCATGTTTTTGATTTGCAAACTGTAAGATAAAATTCCATTCCATTGCTAGCTTGCTCATAATCCATTAACTTCACACAACTTTTAAATGTATAATTTTCATTTTATATTTCTGTCATGTTCTGATCCTATAGATGGAATGGTCTAGACCTATACAGCAGGGTGAGATACCAAGTCCTCGTGCTGGCCATGCTAGTTTGACAATTGGAGAAAATTGGTTCATTGTCGGTGGTGGGGACAATAAGAGTGGTATGTTTGATACCTTGTTTTTTTTTTTGAAGTAGAGAATAATGTGCTTCTTGCCCAATCTTCTTGTTTCTTACTCATTTACTCTTGTACAGGAGTCTCGGAAACTGTTGTCCTCAACATGTCCACATTGGTTTGGTCTGTTGTAACAAGTGTCCAAAGGGGTGCTCCTCTTGCTAGTGAGGTATTTGATGACGTAGAAAAATTAATCTTTGACAACTGTTGAATCTTATACTGAGCATGATGTGCGAGTGGTCAATTCATGCATAATGGTCAGATGTATTTGCATATGAAACCATGTTGTCACCAGTGTACAAGGAAGATTATACTGTGTTTTTTTGTACTTAACTGCCAGTCAATAACAATCCATGAAGTAGATATACCTTTTGTATTAATATAGGGCTCAAGTTTGGTCCTGAGTTCCTTCAGTGGTGAAGATATCCTGGTTTCATTTGGAGGATATAATGGGCGGTACAACAATGAGGTCGGTGCCACCCTCAGATGTTCTTTGGTTTTTGCTTATAAAGGGTCTCCATTGTTAATTTCTTCAGCATGGCTTTACTTTCTTCTAATAGGTCAATATACTTAAACCAAGTCATAAATCAACTCTGCAATCAAAGCTGATGGAGACACCAGTGCCTGATAGTGTAGCAGCTGTTCAAAATGCTACAAATGCTACCAGAGACGTGGAGTCTGAACTTGAGACAGACCAAGAAGGAAAAATAAGAGAAATTGTTATGGACAATGTTGATTCGGAGCCAATGGTATGTGTCATTGCAAGATTATTCACTAGGATCTATTGCTAAGGTTGTACCGTTGTTTTTGATTATCCTTGTTATCATGTTAAGCACATACATGATATTCACTATTACCTACTCTGAGTGGAACTGAACTGATGGTACACTTCGATTATAAGTACTCTGGGCGTTGTTTTGTTCAGGTTATAAACAATCTATGGACAAATCCAGAGTCTCCAATAACTGTTGCTCATAATTTTGGAGTTGATACAAAGTCTAGAGATGATTATGCATAATTTCATTAAAAATTTGAATATTTTATAATTTTCTCCGCTTCAAATTATTAATTTCTATAATGTGGCGAAGCATGCTGAATGGATAAATTTTTTCTTTGTGTCGAATAGACGTTACTTGCAGTTTCTTTTACTATTTCTGTTATCTATATATTTTGATGAATTAAGGCAAATCAGCTTTTTGTTTTTCATCCTATTTATGTTGCTTATTATGTTAATAATTTCCATTGGGAATTAACGCATTCATTCATTCCTCTTGGTTAGTTGCAAAAGCTGTGAAGTACTCCCTGTGTCCCTCAAAAAATGCCTGGTCCAATTGACTTTTCTTTTGAACACAATGGATACAGTTTACTTAATCTTACTATTTAACAAAAACTATTAAGTTCTGTATAGAATAAACTTGTTTTAAAGTTTTATTATATTAATAAAAGACTAAACAAATTAACTTAATATGATGTTTTAAAAGATTGACTGCCCGACTTTCTACTATAGCAAAGGATAACAGTGGGAGGGAGGGAGTGTGTATGCCCTCTCGTTGCTGCAGAAACCCCTATATTGAAGAAATTTAACTCACATTTCTCTTTGTAACCCAGATCAAAAACGTTGGAGAGACCCATGATCATCTCTTAGCCACCCTCAAGGCAGAAAAGGAAGAACTAGAATTATCTCTCAATAAGGAGAAAATGCAAACCCTTGAGCTAAAGCAAGAATTAATGGAAGCAGAGACTCGGCACACAGACCTATACAAGGTAAAATCTCCTGTTATTTCCTTGATTTGTTGTCCTGGTGAAGTGTGGGCTTGATTAATCCCAACTGAACATAGACAAGAATTGAGTCAATTTGATTTGAAATATCCTGTATAATAACAAGTTCAACTCATCAAGCAGTGCATCTTTACTAATGTGGTGAAAGTTGGTATCATTACACTTAAAATTGAGATTACATAAGGTTATATAAGCAACTGTTAGTCTCTTCTAGGAAACTCCCTATTGTGTCTGAGAATGCCAACCTATATTGTTCTATCTGGTCGTAATTCTAGGGTCAATGACAACCTAAATATTCACAACATCTTTATAAATATAGCGCAAAATACGTTAAAGGAAATGTACAATATTAATACAAAATCACGAGAACGGAATTTCCCAGCATTAAGTATGATAACGCTCCCCCCTCAATTTGGCACAAAAATGTTTTACATGTCCTACTTTCTTATAAAAATAGACTGAAATCCTATAAGGATATAAAGTTTATTTCTAGAAGCAATACAAGGAATATAAATCTTACCACTTCATATCTTCTCTCTAATAAAGTGTTGGTCAATCTCCACACATTTAGTTCAATAATGATGGACAAGATTGTGTGCAATAATTATGGCACTAAATGCATAGACAATATTTAGTCTAGAAAAAGAGATATAATCATCCTTCCGACAAGTAGGCGATGCTTCTCTCAGTCAGTTTTAGGGTCTCTACAATATCTCCTAACTTGTTATTAGCTTTCAATAAAACTATCTACAATTTGAAATCCTAGCATACTCGTTTCCATCAAGTGAAGGGTATATTTTCGTTTTTTGTGTAAGCAACAGAATACCAATTCTTTATAAGCCTTTGACCTCAATTTCACTGGACAAATGTTGCCATATCCTGTCAATTTCTTCTTGGTTATTACTGGTTACAATGATGTCATCCGAGTGAACGATTAGAGAGGATAGCTTTTTCCTCATTGTATAGACTTAAAAAATTGAGATGTATACACATTTGAATTTCCAATTCTTTAGATGACAGATTTAATGGATGAGGATCGGCAGGCATAATATGCTAGGGTGTTGGAACAAGGGTTTCAATAATGAAGGATTCTTGTATGAGAGGCTCGGGTAGAGTGCGAGACTCATTCATTTGGTGACGATGATAATGATTTTTCAGATTCATTTGAGAGCAATGACTCATTTAATCTGGGTAACACATATTGGGCATCCATATGTTTGTTTGATTCTCCTCTTCAAGATAGATATGTGAGATATATGGTTGATATTTAACAAGGATGACATCCTTAGTATCATAAAATTCTATTGTAGGAGGATGAAAACATTTGTGCTATTTTTTAATCGGTAACCAAGGAACACATATGTAAGAACTCAAGGCTCAAGTTCTGATCTATTTTCACATAAAGAAATGCAGAAAATAATGAATTTATAGAGATTGCAAAGGGATATAGACGGATGTTAGCCTATTCTATGAAACTTTCTATCCTGTAGCCTAATTTTTGGGTCAATGATATCCTCTACTTATTTAGTCTGAGGATAATTCTCAGGTCAAGGATCACCCACATGTTGACAGATTACTACAATTAAGGGCAGAAAATAATAGAAAGATGTATAATTAATCTTCTGTGTGTGTTTTAGTTTATATAGTATTTGATTATGGCAGAATTTCAACTGCACTGTCCTATGATGCACAGACACGAAATGTTGCCGACACATTAAGCCCTTGTTTGGCCCCCATTTTGGGGTGTTGAAAATTTTTAGAATAGTGATTGATGGGAGAATGTGTGGTAGAAAAGTAATGAAAAATTTTAGATTTGTGTGTAATAATATTTTATTTGATAAATGTGTGTTTGAAATGAAAAGAGAGAAAAAATTAATGTAATGTAATGGAAAAAAATGGGGGCCAAACGAGGGCTAATTAAAATCTTTAAAATTCTTCATTTATATAGGATAAATTTAATTTTATACTTGTTATTAATTTTTCTCGTTGAAATCTTTTAAATATGAGTACATATTTATTATTAAATAATGACTTTAAGTTAAAAATATATAATATTTTTTATGAAGAAAGAAGAATGACCATGGTAGAGTGTCGGTATCCGACATGAGTTCAACATGTGTTGGACACGGATACGCTACTCTAGTTGAAGTGTCCATGCAACATTGGCACTGATTTAATCTTGTTTGTGATTTAGGTGATTGTATTTGATTGCTATAATTAATATTATATAGGCAAAACATATACATTTATATCATGACATTTCTCTTGGAGTCCTATTCAAGTTTCCTAAAAGCGATAAAGGTGGCTCTCAATTGTGCGAGAGCTCTATACATATAATGGTACAGTGGCATCTTACAAATTAAATATATAGCTTTACTTGTTCTTAAAACTAAATATGCAGTTTTTATTTGTGTATCATATGCCTGTTTGCCCATTATTCCACATTATAATGAGAGGAATAGTAATTTTTTGAAGAATGTGTGTTAAAAAAGAAGGATATTTTTTGGATTTACGTGTAATATTATTTTATAGGAGAATGTATGGTTGATAAGGAGAGAAAAAAAAGAGTTATAATTTAATGGGGGCCAAACGGGGGCTATATATGCTGTAACTTTAAAAGTCATTTTCTTTCCTAAACAAAAATTGCTTGTTTAGACCATTGTGATTATTTTGATTAGAAAGCAAACATAATTTTGCAGGAACTCCAATCTGTGCGAGGCCAACTTGCTGCTGAACAGTCCAGATGTTTTAAACTTGAGGTATCTTTCATTGCAGAATTTTGTGCTGATTTGCCATTTGCATGCACATATAATTTCTTGGTAAACTTTGGCAGTCGAGTGTTGAAAAGGAAAAGGAATTTACTCGACTAGTAACCTTATAAATCAATGAGTGAAAGTTGAAACTGCAATTTGTGCCTTAAGCTTTCCAATATCATGGACCAGTTTGTTTGTTCTGGCTTGTGATTAGAATAATGAATGCGCCGTTGACTGTTGTGAAGAAAAATCACTAAGGGGCTTGTTCTTTATTTACTAGAGGCTCGGGGTTTACTTAACGTAACAAACTTCCATTTTCCAAAGTTGTCTATTTTCGACTTTTAATTCTCAGTGCTTGAAATTACAGGTGGATGTTGCAGAGTTTCGACAGAAGTTGCAAATGTTGGACACATTACAAAAGGAACTTGAACTCCTCCGGCGCCAGAAGGCTGCCTCAGAAGAAGCTGCTTTAAGTGCCAAACAAAGGCAGAACGGAGGAGGTGGCATGTGGGGGTGGCTTGCTGGTACGCCTCCCACCCAAAATGTGAACGATGCATGATATTGATATGGGTTTCAATAGTCAGTTCTCCATAAATTACATTTTTTAATTTTATGATTTCTTTTTAGAAATCTAATAAGACCATATAAAGTTTCTTAGCTGGAGAAAATATATTCATGTGTGTAATAGTTTTGAGTGGAAAGGATGTCTGTTGTAGAAATATTTGTGTTGACAATTTAACAAAATTACAATCTAATGAAGCAAAAAACAACCTTAAACCATTTTTATCCACTCTTTTGAATTATTCTACTGAATTTTTAAGAAATAATATATTAATTTTAACCAAAGAAAATGTTGAAAACTCGAGAATTGTGTTACTGCTCGAGAAAATCATATGTTCGATTTACTAATTACGATTTACTAATTACAAACCCAAAAGAGCACACTTCATCAAATTCATAATGCATTCTGGTAAACAAAATTAAGTTCAGCATACCACTTTTGTTATATTTTTTTTAAAAAACGGGTATTCAATTTTTTTCCTCCTACCTAACGTCGTCCTCTTTTGTAGATATATCGTCCATCGGAATATGATGTGTAGATTTAAAATCAGAATTGTATATAGGTCCCCATTATTCCACATTGAGAGAAATATAAAGTTTTTAGAAAATGTGTGGTTAAAGAAGAAGGAATTTTTTTTTTAAATTTAAGCGAAGTATTATTTTTATTAAAGAATGTGTGGTTAATAAGAAGAGAGAAATTGAATTATAATTTAATAGAGGCGTGCACCGTATCCTCAAAACATCTCCGCCTTCATGAATATGTGTTGAAGACATTAAGATCGAGGCCAAACGGTAAAGTAACTTTTCTAACAATCACATCACAGCTAAACATGCTCGGTCGAGCCATGCCACTTGTAGATGAAACTTCTAACTCAATTTTCAATCACTTTCAAAACTCCAAAAAATAAAGCGGAAAAGGTCAAAAGTCAACCTAAATTCAAAGAAATTGGAAGTTTAACGTGATCTTTAAAATTTTGAAGCCACAAAATGTGCCGATCTTTCGTCATCCAAAACCTAATCCACCACCCCAATAATGGTCAACGCTTCATGCATTAGTATATTAGCATAAAATTATAAGGATTTTTGCTACTCTTACATAAAAAAAAAAAACCGGTACATAATGGGTTACATAATATCATATGGAAGAAAAAGATTGAATGCAAAAATTGATTATATTTTAAACTGACAAATGATAGAATGTCACTTGACGTTATGTAATCTATTTTCTAAATCTTGATATACATGTAGCAATATTCATACCCAAAATAAAACTCGCCTCACTAAATTAATATGCATTGGGAATAATCCAAGTGGTTTTTTTTTTCAATCTCCGTTGGTTCCTTCACGGGATTTCTGCCATGTTTAAGCCTTCAAAAATTATAATTTCTCATTGCTAAAAAGGTAAAATTTTTAGCATATATGATATTCCAGCTCTAAAGCAGATTTAAGCAAAGTTTTCTTGCAGCTCTTCTGGTTCGGTATGATCCACCCTCTCACTTATTTTCCTAAACTTACATTTTCGTGCATTTCCGTACATTTCATTTCCAGCTTAATCACACGCTCATCCGAGTTCGAGAACTAAAGAGTCAAGACCATACCATCTCTTAGCTTCTTGATTCAATGATTTCGACTTTAGTTATTTAGTTCTTACCAAGAGAAGAAAAAGATTCAATATAAAGTCAAGTTTTACCTATTTATAGTTATTTTAGTATTGAAATCATAGTCAGTATCCAATGGTAATGAATATGGGGAAATCATGCTTCCCCAGGTGCAGACTAGGGAGAGTAATGGGTTGGATTCAAATTATATTGGGAATGCTTGTTATACTTGTGAGTATATCAAGTTTATCTAGATTCTATTCTGCTGGTTTTTTCTTGCACAATGAGGATATATGCCGCCATTTTTACGGTTTCAAGGATGTTTATGAGGGAATTGATGTTAGAGCGTTAACAGCTCGGGTCGAGGAGGTGCTTGACAAGATGGAGAGACTGCAGGACAAGCTTGAATCGACTGTGCAACAGATGGAGAAGAACAAAGAAGACTTACACAAAAGCAGTATTTCGAGATTCGAGTACAAGAAGTTTTTGGAGGACGAGGTAATTAGGCCACTCTATAGTGCCCATATCGCTCTTAGGCAAATTCGTTTGCCAAGAATCGAAAATGGAACGCTTGTTGAAGATCCCTTGATTAATAATTTCGTGATTGAGGAGATTCGGAAGTATATATCGCCTAAAGAGAACAGAGTTGGGAAGATCAATATATATGGAACGGGGAAGATATACAACACGATAGGGCACACATGTGTGTCAATGAAGAAGGAATTGGAAGAGTATATGGAGTATGACATTGGTTCTTATTGTAAAGATGATTGGAATTTAGCACAAAAGCTTATGATTCATGGGTGTGATCCATTGCCCCGAAGGCGATGCTTAACTCGAGCTTCTAAGCTCTACTCGAAGCCTTATTCGATTAACGAGTCCCTTTGGAGAATCCCTGATGGTAGAAATGTTAGGTGGAGCAACTATCAATGCCGGAATTTTGAGTGCCTAGCTAGCAAGAACCCGAGGCGCGGCTATTCCAAATGCACCGGGTGTTTTGAAATGGAAAAGGAGAAGCTTAAATGGGTTACCAACACCTCACGTCCCATAGATTGTCTGATAAAAGATGTTTTGGCTATTAAACCAGGGGAGATAAGAATAGGACTCGACTTCGGTGTTGGTACAGGAACTTTTGCTGCGCGAATGAGAGAGCACGGCGTCACAATTGTATCGACTGCTCTCAATCTCGGGGCACCTTTCAATGAAATGATTGCACTTAGAGGTCTAATTCCTTTGTACGTGACACTGAATCAACGGCTGCCATTTTTTGACAACACATTGGACTTGATCCACACCGCCGGATTCATGGATGGCTGGATCGATTTACAACTCTTGGATTTCATTCTTTTCGACTGGGATCGAATCTTAAGGCCTGGAGGATTGCTTTGGATCGACCGGTTCTTTTGTCAAAGGAAAGACTTGGATGACTACATGTACATGTTTTTGCAATTCAGATACAGAAAACACAAATGGTCCATTGCTCCAAAATCTGACGATCAAGTTTATCTATCTGCTTTGCTAGAGAAACCCCCGAGATCTTTGTGATGATACCTGTTGATCAAATCCCGACCGTTTATCACGAATCATCGAAAACCCGTTCTCTATATGTTTCTTTGATTTCATTGTATGGTATCAGAGATAACGGTATGTCTATGCTGAAAGAAAAATAGATGATTTTTGTTTAGTAATCACTGAAATAATGAATAAAATACATGCTGATTTGTATTCTTTCCTAATGGACGATATTGACGAAGAAAAATATTAAAAAATTGTTCATTTTATTGTCTCGATCAGTATTACTTATCAAACATGACTTTTAGTGCAAACAATATGAATTTCTGCAATTTTGAACCCAAGAAGTACACGATGTTTCCTTATCCTTAACAAAAAAATATGTATAATTTTATTTATTATTATTATTATTATTTTTTTTCCAAATGAAATACCACCTCCATTAGGCAAGAACAAAGGAGCAAAACAATACCTCTACCAACTTCATTTTTATTTTTATTTTTATGGATCCATTAGATAGTCGAAGATAAGGCAATTGATGTAGCATGAAATCTATAAATACGTTGATTCATAAAGGATACTATAACATATTCGTTTATTCTTTGCAAGAATATCAAATATTCGTTTTCATCAACAAATCATTGATTCGTGTCCGAATACTAGTTTCAATTAAAAATTGGAGAAAATCTCAACAATTAATATTGTATATTTAATGATTAAATCTAATTAATCACTAATCATAATTAACATCATCTAGAAAATAACAAAAAAAATAAATAACAAATCAAAGTCCTAATCGGAATCGGAATTGAATTCTGAATTTATTCAATAAAAAATCACTAACTAAAATAATAATTTAAAACTCAATTTTCACCATTCTTCTTCGATTGACGAATATTCGTCCTCGAATCTTGCAATGTGTTTTT
>CAIGRB010056633.1:0-27210 GCA_903798255.1 Fraxinus quadrangulata
AAGTGAAGTATGTTTTAAATTCTCATGTTTTTTGGTCAAATATTTGGATTTTGATAGAGCGATGAAAAGTATATCAATATGGTACTTGTTGGATAGCTCGTAATTAATCATATAAATTAGACTCGAGAAAAAGTTAATTCGGATAAGTTAATCTCAAGATATTGAAGTTCAAAGAAATTGTAATATATTTATTTATTTATTTATTTTAAATCAAATTGAAATTGGATGATGGATAGTCACGTGTATCTAAGGAATTGATGTGAGATTTTTTTTATTTGATTATAATTCTATTTGAAATTAAAATTTGTCATCACTTTCACGTATTGAGATTAAAATCACCTTTTGTTGTTATAGGTTTTATCTATACATGTCATATTATGATTTGTTTACTAAAAATTCAATTCTTATTCAATTTGATAAATATGATTTTTCATTCCAATTATACCATGACTCAACCACTATATATATATATAGTGTGCAATTGTTCCACAATTCACCACCAAGAAATTTTACACGACGGTTTTCATATAAAGAAGCTGTAAATTTATAGTATTTTTTTTTTTTCAAAAACTCGTTTGATCAATCAAGATATGATACTTTTGTGCAAGTTGTTAGTTTCTTTATACTTTTATATTTAGTAATATATGCATGAATTATTAGTAGACTTTCGAGTTCTTTATTAACAGATATGAGATCGTACGGGAATCTAAGATGACGTAAGTTGAGTGTGTCACTTGGTCACCGATGTACTTTATAAGAGAAAAATGGTATGAAGTGTTTATTTTATTGCATATAATTGTGTATAAAAGCTACTCATATCTTATTGGATATTTTTAAATGCTTACTGTTACAAAATTTTACGGTTAGTTCTAGTCGATTAGAACAGTGGCGAGATGGTGAATGTGACTACCAAGAGGAATCATGGAGATAAAATATTAAGTTTATTTTTTTTAATTTTAAATTATTAGTCAGTTTTATTTGTTCAAAAACAGTTATTTAATTTGTGGTTATATTTTCATGTTTGAAATTATGGATATTCCAGTTATTTTTATTTAATAAAAATATTATTTTATCGTTCCGCAAAGAAATTGAAATTTTAGTAATACTCCAATGTTTGTGAAATTTTGGGGCGTTACAATCATNATATTCCAGTTATTTTTATTTAATAAAAATATTATTTTATCGTTCCGCAAAGAAATTGAAATTTTAGTAATACTCCAATGTTTGTGAAATTTTGGGGCGTTACAATCATGTTCACGAACTAGCCAGTAAATATGATTGTATTCTACCAAGGAAATTTCAAATCCAAAAGTCACCTTTCCCAATGCTATTGCTTATGGTTTGTACTACTTTTTAGAGTCTGCATTTCATATGCATATTGTTAATTTCCATTCATTGTAGGTGATTGTTGAAAAATAGTTATAAAAGACGATTTTTTATCAATCTTTGACCATATATTTGGATAGGTCCCGCTACTTAAATTTGGCAAGAAATGGGTCAAACACGTTCTACTCATCAAGTATATAAGTTTGGTATATTTGGTAGTCAAAAACTATTTTCGGATAAATAAAAAAGTGTGTAGTAAGGTTGCTAAAACATGGTTTTTGAAATAATTAAACAAAAATTAAAAAATAACATTGCGAGCATCGAGCTGTTTAGTTTTCGAAAAAAATCGCTCGAGCAGTGAGGCGACGGTCAGTGAGCAATCGATGAACCCAACTTTTTGTGAACAAATTGACTTTTGGGTAGTGTCTTTTCAACTGCAACCATTCAATCTTTATAAATTAGACCCTTCTATGATGGTTTCATTCACTCTAATTTCATGCAATCATTGCATTGATTAACATCAAATCGATAGCCAAATTTCTGCATCGAAATTGTTTTTTCATTCATACAAAAATGAATACAAAACATTGTTCAGTTCGTCATTTCTTATGATTTGAAGTATTGCCATCACAAAAAGCACGTAGTTAATTTCACTAGCAATCAATATAGTTTGTGTCAGTTGAGATATTATACTTTAATTGGTGTCACTCATTTTAGTTCAATACTTTTGACTAATGTCACATGCTTATGCGGATGTTAAATATTGACGGTCCTTCTACGTGATTGTTAAAATATGACTTGTAGGCGCGAAGTATAGTGATCTTGAATTATAATAATCTATGAATTAATCATATCGTCGAACTTTAAATTTCAAGTGAGTCACTATACTTCGATTTGTGTCAATTGGGTACTTTATGTTATATTTTAATATCACTTATCAGTAGTGATTAATGTTCACATAAGAGTGTTTTACGTTAGGTCCACATGATAAGAAAGAATTGGACTGAGTATAGACAATTAAAATATAAAGGATTCAATTGACAAAAAATGAAGTATCAGTACCTCACTTAAAAATTATAATGAAAAAAATGAAGATGATATTGCAACTACCTCAAGAGAGAGGGGGAGGTTGGTGCACTTCTCTAACTACAAAGTGAAAATATTTGTTATTAATATTGTGTGAATTATGCATGAAACTCCAAAATTAGCAGCGTTTCGTTTCCAGATCAGCTAAAGAGCACTAAAATCACGTTCTTACTTTTGCTCATCGCTGTGATATATTGTTTTCAGGAATTATTATAATTAATAGAGGCTTACAAATTTCTCACCTGAACGGTCCAGATTGACTGCATCCAGAAAGTCAGTCAAAAAAACAGCAGCGACTGTGATTAAAAGTCTCATTTTAAAACTTTAGACCCGTTCACATCGGAACATACTCTCTACTCTTTCCTTTTCTTTTTCTTTTTCTTCTTCTTTTTCCTTTTTAAAATAAAATAATAATTATAGATCGCCTTCTCCATCCTTCATCTTCTAAGGAAACCTAACAATCGAAAAGAGGAGATTTCGATTTTTGCATTGAGAAATGGCTATGACTACAATTGCCAGACGAAAGGCCGTAACATTCTTCTCATCGTCGAGGCATCTTTATAACAACGGCAAGTACAACACTTCTGCTTCAAAGTACTCGTGGATTCTTACCAGAGGCTTTGCGTCGGGATCTGAGGAGAACGACGTCGTAGTTATTGGGGGTGGCCCCGGAGGCTACGTGGCTGCCATCAAGGCCGCCCAGCTGGGGCTCAAGACCACCTGTATCGAGAAGCGAGAAGCCCTTGGCGGTACCTGTCTCAACGTTGGCTGCATCCCTTCTAAGGTACTGTATTGTACTGTCACTTTTTTTAGGTTTAAATTTTCTGCACTGTGACAGTTTTAATCTGTTGAATTTTGTATTTAGTTTTCGGAAATCGTTTTTTCCTGGGGTTATGTTGCTTGAAGATCGAGCATATTTTACAGGCACTTCTGTTTTAACATATCTATTGGACAATTTTTTATTTATTTATTTTTTTTATGTATAACAAACAGTACAAGGAAATCCATTGATTAACTGAATGACCATCAAATTGTTATTACTGCTGAATGCTGTCCTATAATTCACGATCATTTTTGGACCAAAATTTTGTAAAAGTCAAGGTAAAGTTTTAATTAGTTTCAAGTTGCTAAAAAAAATTGTAACTTGGTAATGAAGTTAAAAATTTTTATATTCCATGTAGTGGAGATTCGGTAATTGTGATGAAATGGCTGTATTTAACTCATATTAATTTTATTTCACAAAATATAGTGGTTGTTCTGGGTAATGAAACTCAAGTTTTCTTCATGGGTAGAGGTTTACTGGGCCAACTTAGTTATCTACTATTGACTAACTTGTTTGGCTGATTAAAAGAATATTTGTTGTGTAATTTGAATGTGGTTTAATTATCAAACAAGAAATTTTGCAGTTATTTACTTGTTAGATGTCAAGTACGAGAGTATAAGAATGGTTATCCCATAATAGTGTTTGATTGATTTGTTTCAACTTTCAAAGATTTTTTTTTTCTTGTCTTCTTATTTAGTTGCCTTATTGTTACAAGTTGTAGTCAAAGTAGATGTGTTATTTTTAGATTATTTGTCTGTTAAAACTGTTTTTTTTTTTTTTTGTTATGGTCACATTTCTATTAAGAGAATTAAGCCCTCGTTTGAGCCCCCATTATTTGGTGAAAATAGATTTTGGAATAGTGAATCTTTGGAGAATGTGTTTAGGTTTGTGCGTAATATTATTTTATGAAGAGAATGTAGTTGAAAATGAGTTTGAAGAAAAATGTATTATTGAAAAATAGGGCTCAAACAAGGGCTAAAAGAAGAAATAAGATCATTCGAGGGAGCCTTAACCTTCATAAATTAGGTTTCCAAGGAAATATATATATTCAATAAACTCTCTCTAAAAACTAGGAGCACTATTTGCTCCATATCATCCACCGGTAAGGATGACAGTGGGATGGGTCCATCATTTTCACCCCGTCCCTCTGGTATTTTTGTCACCTTGTTCAATCCCCATACCTGATTAAAGCGGGATAAATCTTTTACCCGTCCCGCCCCATTGGGAGCGGGGGCCACGAGTATCGAGATGAACAAGTTTTTTTTGCCATCCCTACGGCCACTAGCTACCATATAGCTAAAATAAACCTTATTAACAACTCACATCTTTATCATTAACTAATTGAAACCGAATAGAATATAAAATTTTGAAATCATTAACTAAATACAATTAAACCTATTTATATTTGTAAATGTAGTAACTCGATAACAAAGCTTTGATGCTTCTTCCATTTGTTTAAAAAAATACATTAAATAAACCATTGCTCTCAAATTTCATTGAAAAACTATATCAGATTATTTAATTGGTGAAACCCACAGTTTTCACTATATTTTTAATTAAATCCTACCGGTAATACATCATTATCAAGCTGAACAAATTAACCAACCATGGTAACTTTTTTCCATTTCACACGAGTGCATCACATCAAATAAGAAAATAATATAAAAAGAAGTTTGCATCTCTTGACTACTAAGAATAGTGGAGGAGTAGAAAATAATTCCAACAAAATATATTTTTTCAAGACATTTCATTGCAAATCTGCATAGTAATCATTCCAATTCTGATTCTTCTATTAAGCCCTTGTTTGGGCTCCATTAAACCAAACTCATTTTTCAAGACATATTTTCTAAATTCATTTTTAATCACACATTTTTCAATGAAATAATATTACATGTAAATCCAAAACTTTTTTCTTACTTTTTAACTACACATTCTTTAAAATATTACTATTCCAAAATACATTTTTCCAACACCTCATTAAAATGGAGCCCAGACAAGGGCTATATATATGAAAACTTTTCTTTGCCACATCAATTTTTCCTATTGAATTATGAAAACCTATTCTTTAATAGTTGAAGGATTTTAGTTTTCTTTTGCTCATCTTGTAAAATGTAAATAGCTTCTTCCAGTGCTAGTTATAGGCTTGTGCATACTTCCAATATTATTGGAAGACTTCATACGTTGTACATAATAAAGACTGTACATTTTGTAAACTAACGGAAGGTAACATGTTGTACACATAAAAGACTTCATACATTGTATTGTATGCAATCGAAGAATTTCCTTAACCAGTTCAATTATTGTATAGATATACATGTTAAATCAATCCAAACTAATAATGGTATTATTAGAATACACTAAAAATATTGTTTGGATAAAATCATAAAATAACTCCAATTTCATGAGAATTCTGGCATGTTGAAGATTAAAGATAATTATTTAGCTTTTAGCTTTTGGGCTCCATTGGAAGTTTTTATGAAGGCGGCTAAGGGGAAGTCTACTGACTCCATTGTCCCATGAAATTATGTGCCCTGTCATCGTATGCAGTTCTAATATTTGTTCTGATATAGATTAAGAACTAGAGTGTAGAATGGGGTGATTAACCAAAGAGTTGGAATGGAAAGTTTATTTTGCATAGTTAGGAAATAATTTAGTTTAGCATTCTAAGTAAGGCTGGACAAAACTCCCAAACCCAATCGAATTGAATCGAATCGGACCCAATTCGAACCGAGTTGTTTTTCTTAAGTTAAATACCCGAACTAGTATCTGAATCGAGAATCGATAGGTTCGGTTCGATTCTCGATTCTAGACCAAGAATCGAAAATCCGAATAAGGACGGAATCTCCCTAATTTTTTTAATTTTATATTTTAAATAAGTCAAATTATTTTTTTTAAAAATAAATTTGTGACTAATTAATTTAGTCCAAACCCAAAATATGATTTTACTATTTCTAATTTCTTGCTAAGTCCGACTTAATCAAATTGACCTAACTTTTACCCAAATCTCTTATTCTACTGTAGTGTCGTTTTTGCCATTCTATTATTGTTAACTCGCCATCTTCCTCTTCCTGTGATTTTACCAGTCAAATTTATGAAGAGCTCAACGAAGAGAAGTGCAAAAGATATCACGAGATAGGATTACGTTATTTTGTAAGAGTTAAGATTGAATATGTCATAGTCGAATTAATATAGAGTTGTAATATAAAAAAAATTTAATTATTGTACGAAACTCGGGAACCGAACCGAATTGAACCGAATGGAATCGAACCCAAACAGTTCCATAATTAAATTTGGACCCGACGGTTCCATTTATTAAATACTCGAAAATTCGGGTACGAACTGGATCATGCCCAGCCCTAATTCTAACTCAAAATTTTGCGTCATTTGGTGTAGAACTCATCCACATTTGTGACAATTAACTAGGGTCATTTTTAACAATTGCAAAGCACGCGCCCTTTGAGCTGTATGAGATTATTAATCATGAGCTTTATTATTGAGCTTCGTAGTAATAAAGTCCTTCTCTTGGCAATAAAACTAGGTCATCCTAACCGTTCCCTAACACTGCCCTAACTGAGGGACTTTCGTCTACTATTTTGGTGACACGCAAATCAATCTTTTCTAGAACTACTTTATGTCCACGCTGTGTGCAGTGTGTTGCTGATTCTTTTTTGAGCACTTGGTCTTAATGATAATCTATTTTTTTTCATCTGTCTTCTCTAATTTGCACCTCATAATCTTCTTAGCTAGTTTATAGGGTTATATAATGTTTAAAAGGCACATTCAAGTATCGAGGTGTTTTTCTTTCCTGAGGCAAGGCGTTAGCCTCATAGTAAACCAAAAAATTGTCAAAAAGTTATTAAAATGCAAAATAAGGTATAATACATCATAAACAATATTCAAAATTCGTAATAGAGTAGTTTAAAGTGTGCAAGCAATCAACAAAAAAAGAAAAAAAAAATCTATAAAGAAACTATTATTTTTGTTCATGGGGGAAATGGACTATTTCCAAATTGGGTTTAGGAGAGATGCAAATTTTGAATGTTTTAGTGGCAATGGTCTATTCTCAAAATCTAATAATAATTTTTATATTTTTGGGAGGCGTACTCCTCCAAATGCTTTGAGGCTTTTTTGCATACCTCACTCTGAGGCGGGCCTTAAGGTGCGTTTCAATTGGGTTTTTTTAAAACCATGGTATTATATAAGTTTCAAGTAGCTAGCTGAATTTATTGTCTTCGCATCTTTTGTATAATTGATACTGAATATGGTTTATTGGGAGTAGTGATAATATATTTTCCAGGTTTTGAGTCTTCATACAATGTAAGCTGCATAAGACTATTTTATAGCCAGTGATTTTTAGTCAACCAACTTACCAGATATCTCTGTACTCAGCCAGATTTTGATGTTTACTATTTTATAGCAGATAGGCCCTCTTTTTTCAATTTGAATTGTATACTCATTGTCTGTGTTTCCATGTGTCATGCGCAGGCACTTCTTCATTCCTCCCATATGTATCATGAAGCCAAGCATTCATTTGCCAGTCATGGCGTAAAGTTCGATTCCGTTGAGGTTGATCTACCTGCCATGTTGGCCCAAAAAGATAAGGCTGTGGCTAACTTAACCAAAGGTATTGAGGGTCTATTCAAGAAGAATAAAGTAAACTATGTCAAGGGATATGGCAAGTTCCTGGCTCCTTCTGAAGTTTCGGTGGAGACCCTTGAAGGTGGTAATGCTGTTGTTAAAGGTAAGAATATAATAATTGCCACTGGTTCTGATGTCAAAAGTCTACCAGGGATTACCATTGATGAAGAGAGAATTGTATCATCTACTGGGGCTTTATCTTTAAAAGAGATTCCTAAGAAACTTGTGGTTATTGGTGCTGGTTATATTGGGCTTGAAATGGGCTCTGTCTGGGGACGTCTAGGTTCTGAGGTTACTGTTGTTGAATTTGCACCAGATATTGTCCCAACCATGGATGGTGAAATTCGGAAGCAATTTCAACGTTTCCTTGAGAAGCAGAAGATGAAATTTATGCTTAAAACGAAGGTGGTGACTGTTGACACCACAGCGAGTAGTGTAAAGTTGACCCTTGAACCAGCAGCTGGTGGCAATCAGACTATTCTTGAAGCTGATGTTGTTCTTGTTTCTGCTGGCAGAGTTCCATTTACAGCTGGTCTCGGATTGGAGAAGATAGGAGTTGAAACTGATAAGGCTGGCCGGATCTTGGTGAATGAACGGTTTGCTACAAATGTATCAGGGGTATATGCCATTGGTGATGTTATTCCTGGACCAATGTTGGCTCACAAAGCTGAAGAAGATGGTGTTGCGTGTGTGGAGTATATTGCAGGGAAGGAAGGTCATGTGGACTATGATATGGTTCCTGGAGTTGTTTACACACACCCTGAGGTGGCCTCTGTAGGGAAAACTGAAGAGCAGGTTAAAGCACTTGGAGTTGATTATCGTGTTGGGAAGTTCCCTTTCTTGGCAAATAGCAGGGCCAAGGCAATCGATGATGCTGACGGATTGGTAAAGATTCTTGCCGAAAAGGAGACTGACAAGATTTTGGGTGTCCACATCATGGCTCCTAATGCTGGGGAGCTCATTCATGAGGCAGTTTTAGCTTTGCAATATGGAGCATCAAGTGAGGACATTGCTCGCACCTGCCATGCACATCCAACAATGAGTGAGGCCTTAAAGGAGGCTGCTATGGCCACCTACGACAAGCCTATTCATATATAGAAATAGAAGGTGTCGTACATTATTTTTATTTGTCTTTGGTCAAGTTTTGAATATTTCGGTTGAACCTAGTGCAGGTTTTCTCGAATCACCAATGCCAACAAAAATTTGCTTTTGTTGGTTCTCCTCTTTTCATATGGAATCACTGTGTTGTATTTCAACTCATCTTTCTATACCACAACATGCATAATAATGTCTCGAGTGGTGTACATTGAGCTATATGCTGGGATAAAACTTACCTTTAGTAGGAAAGGACTACATTGTCCTTATTCAGTTTAAATATTGTGCAGTCTTGTTTTTCATGTGGCATTGTATGTTACTTGTTGAATATCATTACTAACGGGCATCATCACATGCTGGAGGTTGGAGCAGACGCTTCAACACTGTTATAATCATCCTTGTCATGTACAAGGAAAAAACCTCAAGTGCATTTCTAATGAATCCTGATATAAAAGGCATAAGAGATTCGAACATCGCAAAAATACACAATAAATAAAACCCTTTTTGTAGGACCAGAAAATGTGCATCAAGTCAGATGGCCTCTAATCACAGGCAGCAAAAGAAAAAAGGAGAATATTTGAGATCCAACTAGGACAATACCAATCATCCGAATAAATACAGCCACGCTGAGTATAATACTTAAAACCAGCCATACTCAAGCACAAAGTTCTTATTATCTTCTATGCAATCATCAATAAGTAAACACGGGTGACACGAGCTTTCCAAAGTAGGTATGTCCTCAAGAAAATAAATTTTAGCAATGGAAAGGGAAAAATCAAAGCAAGACGAGCACTCTTAACTATTTCATAAATTGCATCAAGAGTAACTAAATTTATGATCATGTTTGGCGTAACTTTTTTTCATCTTTAATCATGGTAGAAAAACTCACTTTTTTACTTTTAAATAAAGTTACAGTTCTTTTGAAAACATCTTATTTAAGACTTATTTCGAACTTTTACCAACATTAAAAGTCATTTGTGTACTTTTTAAGCATGCTAGTTACCAGACATGCCTTTTAATGGACGATCAAATAGTAGCAAAGATTGTTCTTGGTTTAGTGTTTTGTTGGGACTTGGGGAGTATGGATGGGGAGACCATCATAATGCCATCTTCTTGTGATCTGTTAATGCAAATTATTGTTTTCAAACTTCAGAGATTATTGATAAGTGTGTTTTTGTACAGTTATTGACACTTACAATAAATTAATTATTGATGAAATGAGTGAATTTCTACTCATAATTGTGTAATTGTTGCTTTGTAGGTTGAAATCACCCATTGGTAGAGAACAAGCAAAAAGAAGATAAAAGGGATTGAAATCGTACAAAAATCTGAAGCTGGGGACTACAGTGCATAAGTACCAAAAGTTGAGGGACCTTGGATACAATTTATGAAGGGCATGATTGAATTGGAAATGAATATCAAAATTCAACGATCAAAATGTGTAAGATTAAAGTCGAGGGACCAGGCATACAAATATAGGAGGACTTCATGCAAAAATCACAGATTGAGGCGGCCGCGTGCGCGGGCGGAGTGACCCTTAACCAACCCGAGAGCAAATGCCTTTCACGGTGTGGGCAATCGCCAGCTTTGGGCAGGGGCCCGTTTTGCTTTCTGTTTAGAATTCGTGGACCCTTTTTGCAATTTCTAGTTCCCTTTTAAAGGTTTTAAAGTTACAAAAACAGTTTTTAATAGCTATTCTCATTCCATTCTTGATCTTTTCATTTTTTTCACACTTTTGGGATAAAATGGGGCAAGATCTAGAGCACAAGGAGGAGAGGAAATCAAAGATATTGGAGAGATTTTTGGGGGAAATCAACACCAAGCCAAAACTCATTTCAAGAATCCAACCTAGGGAAAGATTTACATTTTCCGTTATATTTTACCCATTATTCCTCTAAAAATTTGCAATGTATTTCTCTAATTTTTTTTCCTTTTTTTATCATATATATAAAATGGGCTAAGTTATTGTGTTGAGATAAAACTTGATCATTTGAAAATCCGCAAGTGCACGAGATTATGGTCAAATAATATAATGATAACTAGAGCGTCGAATCAACGAGTACTATATGCTTGACCGAGTTAAAATTAATTGCAACTTTAATCGAATAGCAGACAAGTTTCCCTAAATTATAAATTAAACTAGTAAAATCAAGTAAATGTGTTTTTTTTTTTTAAATATGTGAGATATATTAATAAGATATCGAATCCCCATTATTATTACAT
This sequence comes from Fraxinus quadrangulata, assembly GCA_903798255.1. Classification (NCBI taxonomy): domain Eukaryota; kingdom Viridiplantae; phylum Streptophyta; class Magnoliopsida; order Lamiales; family Oleaceae; genus Fraxinus; species Fraxinus quadrangulata. The sequence goes on from CAIGRB010056633.1 coordinate 11,192, forward strand.
TTTTAGTGTAACAATTAAAATGACAATTTGAAATCGTTCATATTAATCAATGTTCTTAATTTAATTAAAAGTCTCATTCGATAGCGATCGAATCTATTTACTATATGTGACCATTCTATCTCTTAATAAAAGATATAAATATGATAAATGTATTAACAAGCACTAGAACACCTAATGAAAGCATATAAATCATAAATATATATTTCTATCATCTATCGAACATTACAATGTTTATTATATTGTGTTTAAAACATATTATCTCTCTCGATAATAATAAAATCTACTAACAATTCAATTGATAATCAAGCAATTGAAAAAATAAGAAGATAGAAACATAATAAACATCCACAAATCAAACCAAATTAAGTCAAAATAATTAACTAAAAATATCATAACAATGATTCATCTCATCCTAACAATATATAAAAATATCCTAACATATCGAAATTACAAGAAATCATATTTAAGTGAAAATATATAACCCGAATTTTTTATAAATTGCGAAGATGATGAATCTTGAATATCTTCAATGGTTTCTTGATGAATATACACTTATGCCTTCTTTTCTTTATTTAAAAATTAGGTTTGAATCATTGAATTCTTGCAAGTCCATTTCAATTCTTTCACAAAAACTATAAATTTTCCTCATTTGATGATAATAATTATTGATTGAAAATTGATTGAAAATCATGTCCAAATTACTTTCCAAAAGAGTTATAATCGAATAAGAAAAGTTGTATTTGTGCGCGCATGTTTTTACTATGCATAGCAATCGGTATTTTGATCATAACCTTCTTTCTCGATATCCGATTGAAGTAATTCAAAGTACTTTGAAAAACTAACTCAAATGGCTAAAACCTTGCTATAAATATTTTTTTTTCAATTCGAACGTTTACTGTGCCAAAAATGAGTTTCAATCTTTGACTAAAAATATGGAATATAACTTGTACAATTGAAAGTTGACTTTGATGATATTTTGATCATTTTGCATTCATTTTTGACTTCTAATTACATCCAATTATCTCATAGTAATCTTTAAAATATCGCATTGTAGTCCAAATTAATTATTGGATATTTTCAATTTGATCATCAAACTTTGAATTTCGCCATTTTCCCACTAATTTTCATTTCTCTCTTTCAATTTCTCATTCAACTATTGAATTTTACTTATATAAAATAAAAAAATAATTTAAGATATATTTTATCAAAAGAACTATCAAATATTGCTATTTTAGGTTCCTAATAAGTGTATAAAATACACTTATCACTTAACATACCTTAATTAATTTTAATATTTATTTTTTAATGTTAAAATATTTATTTTCATGTGTATTTACTATTGGATTTCATGCATTCTTATTTATGTGGTCAATGAATAATTGTGTTTCGTGATTTGTACATCGTTCAAAAGAAGATTGTACATTTTAGACGAAATAGTAAATAACCTAGATTCTGGTAGGGGATAGAGATATATCTCTAACCGTAAATTTTGTACAATGGATCACATTTCTAAGAACAGAAGAACCCACTAAAGAAAATTCTATGCAAAAAGGAAGAAAAGATGGAAGTAGACGCTAAAGTGTTGGAGTAATGCGTTGCCTTCGTCTGAACCAATTAATCAAAAGAAACCCTCGCAAGATATGATCCGATATATGTTTTATTTCTCTCCCATCTTTATAGCAAGCAGAGATTTTCTCTTCACTTCCAGGCACATACAATATCCCGAAGGGAAGTAACTTTCAGTTTCTTTTATCTTTTAACGATGTTGCTGAATATGTATCTAATCTCCAGGTTTTATAAGCACTACTGCTCCTTTAGACATTTCAGGTGAGACTGAATATGGGCTTTTAAAGTTCCAAGTTTTTTTCTTGGTTTGGTATGTGGATCCATAAATGTTGGTATCCCTGTCGTGGTTTTTCTGAAAAACACGGGGACGTATAGACAGTCACCAGCATGCAACAACAGCAGAATAAAGCAAAGCATATGTCCAGAATCTCAAAAAAAAAGAGAGAGGTAAAAATCCAAAATGAAAAGAACTAATAACTTGTTAAAACCCCAAATCTGTGAAGTAAAAAATAGTTATAATCCGTCCTAAAGACATCATCTAACCAACTGTTACGTCAAAATGGCCGAAGCCCAATTAGCCAAGGCAGAAGCCCAATGGCCAAAGCCCCATTAGCCCAATGGTCGGAGCCCAATCATGAAGAGCCCATCTTTGGCGAGTTGCCTCCTTGCCAAGGCGTCATCTTACCGAAGCCTAGAATACCAAAAGATTCTTGATGAGGCCCCTTACTTCCACCGAAGCCCTTATGATGAAGCTACGCACAAAGCTCAACGAAGAGGAATCCGAAACTCAACCGTGACAAATAATGACCCGCATTCAAAGATCTTAAAATGGGAAATCCTTTTAGAATGATTGATTGGATTGTTGTAATAAGTAAAAGGTCAATCTTGTCATTATAAAGTATGGGTTAGCCGTCTCCTTTTGGGGCATTTAAGGCGCCCCGGGCTAGTGAGTCAAAAGTGATGTCTAGGATGTGATTTTTTGGTTAAGGAAATGGAGCCACGTGTCCTCTCATCCAATGATTGTTGTTGTACGTTCAATACTATAAATAGATCTCCTTTATGCCGTTACCAAGGAGACAATAAAAAAAGTTTGATATTGACAGCTCATGTTTTCTATTTTCCTAAAGATATAGTCTTTCAAAAGTTTACAATGTGATTTTAATCTTTATCTTGGTTCTTTATCGATTGTTCATTATCGTTCACGTTTGTTCATATATTTATCGGAGCCTAAACATATTTGTCTCATGTCAAAAAGCTTCTCCCACGTTCAAACCCATATCACATTCGACTAGTAACCTATCAACACGTGTCGAAGTTAGCTTGTGAGGACGGGAGTGGACCCAATATTTGTTGGCGCATTTTTTGTGGTCAACAGATTGACGCCGTCTGTGGGAAATCGTTACTATAATCACAAACATTCCCGTGGCAAAAAGTTCGTTGGAGAGTAGCTAGGCATCCCCTTGAAAAATGATTTGTTCTTGAAAAAGAACCAGAGGAAGCCCTAAAAGTTGGAAAAAATTGATTGTTTAGTTATGGAAAAAATTATGTTCCTCCCAGGAAAGTAAGGGAAGTCCTAGCGAAAAGGTTCTACAAGTACCCACCTCAGCGGGTCCGTATCGACCTTACCACCACCATCGGCGTGGTGGGATGAGGTTAGCTGCTCAACTTACTCGGGAAGTAGCAACCATGGCTGCCAATATGAGGAATATCACTCACCAAAACATGTCCATGCAAGAACTCCTCATGCAAATGCAACGCCGACGGGGGTCATCCAATTCCCTCTTATGCACTACAAGAATATTATCCGCGTGAGGATAAAGTCCAAAGTCAAAGGGCCACATCTCCCGGGCAAGTCAGAGATGTAAATCCCTTTGAGAGGGAAGTGGGGGTGGATATTTCCTCAAACTATGCTTCAAGCCAACCAACTGAGGCCCAGGTGGACATGGAAGATAATTTTCCCCCTGAATGTGAACCAGAACATATGCCACAGAGATCTATGAGTGTGTTTGATAGAATCAACCCTGCTAGAGTCAAGCATAGGCAATCCCAACCATCTGCTGCAGCTAGAAATCGTCCATAGCTACCACCTCCTGAGATTCAACAACTAGAAGAAAGGCAAGGGCATGCCCCCCAGGCCACACCACCTAGAAATAGACATCACATGAGGGAGAAAATGATGGGAGATCAAGCAAGCCTGCCTCATCTTCTGCCCAGACATCCGGTCGATGAAGAAGACGGATGATCCATAAAGATCTTGTGACCTAGATGACGACGAAATTTTTTTTCCTTTTTCGAAAGAACTGAGGAATGCCGATGTCCTAATTCATTACGTGCCACAAAAAATACCAAAGTACGAAACACTTTAATAGTTACAAAATGTACATGAGCCTGAGAGGCGCCACCTTCGCCATAAAATGCCTAGCTTTCTACCTGGCTCTAAGTGGAGCTGTGGAAATTTGGTATAGCAAGTTGCCCCAATAAAGTATCCGAAGCTGGCCAGAATTTAAGAGTACGTTCCTGAAAAGGTTCGCTGTAAGCAAAGAGAGAGAAGTCTACATCCAACACCTCCAGGACATGAGGCAGCAGTTTGGAGAAACGTTTAAAAGTTTTCTAGCCCGCTTTACTGATGAAATGACATATTGCGTTCAAGTCATTGATTGGGAGGCGCTATTTGTGAAAGGTGTTCCTATACATGAGATTGATCCAATTTTTGGAGGACCCTATATAGGGGTGAGATACGGAATTCCTAAAGGAATTACATGAGAGAGGCAAATGTCCCATCATGACTAGCTATATAGTAGATAACAGCTTACGAGGGAGGCCATTCTCCCCTATATCTTTCACTCAGGTCGACACCGAAGGAATACACTATTTCCATTGTGATGCCCTTGTGATAGGGGCTGTCGTGACCAAAAATGGGTTAAAGCGGATGCTGGTAAATAATGGATGCTCCATCAACATCCTCTTTGGAGCCACTTTTGACAAAATGATTGTCGACCACGAAATGACTCACATTGCGACCCCCCTGTATGGCTTTACCGGAGATAGCATCATCCTAAGGAGAAAAATAACCCTTACTGTAGAAATGGGAGAGCCACCCCAAACAGCTTTAAACTTCATGGACTTCTTGATAGTAGATAGCAGATCAGCTTACCACCTGGGCAGACCAGCCCTGAAAAACTTATGGGTTGTTATCTCCATTCATCACCTATGCTTGAAATTCCCCTATTGAGTAGAGGATTGCTACTGTAAGGGATAACCCAAAGAGGGGCATGAGAATGCTACTTGAATTCCATTAGGAAGGTTGAACCCAAGGACGTCAATATGGTACTTATGGATATAGATATGGTTGATGCTCCAGAACAACATTTTAGGCAGGGAGACATCGAGATGACGAATGTCATCGAATAGTTGGTAGTACCCGATGAATTGGACCCACAAGTCATCAAATCTGAATCCCAGGCAGCCATGGTGGAAGAACTTGAAAGTTTCCCAGTAGGCTCCCAAGATCCCAATAAGAAATTGTAGGTGGAAAGGGATCTACCGTCGGAGGCTAAGGAAAAATTAAAAGATTTTCTATGTAAGAATCTTGATGCCTTTGTTTGGAGACACGAAAACATGGTGGATATTGACCCAAAAGTTAGTTGTCACCATTTGAAGGTTGATCCTAAAGCTGCTCTGCATAGACAAAAGAGGAAGACCATCAACCCAGAATAATACGGGGCCCTTAAGGAAGAAGGGCAAAAGTTAATAAAGAATGGTTTCATCAGAGAGGCCATCTACCCAAGGTGGGTTTCAGACCCCGGTGTCGGTGAAGAAGCATAGTGGTAAGTAGAGGGTGTATATCGACTTCTCCAACCTTAATCAAAACAGTTTTTCCCTTCCAAGGATAGATCGACTTGTAGATTCTACCGCTAGGCACGAGCTTTTGAGTTTCATGGATGCTTACTTGGGTTACAATCAGATCCCTATGCATCTGGCAAACAAGGAGAATGCCTCTTTCATCACTAATAGAGGTTTCTATTGTTACAAAATGATGCCAATCGGGTTAAAAAATGATGGTGCTACATATCAGAGACTTGTTAATAAAATGTTTGCTAACCTTATCGGTAACACAATGGAAGCCTACGTGGATGACATGCTAGTGAAAAGCTTGAAAGCAAATGACCATGTGAAGCACTTGAGTAAAGCTTTCCAAATTCTTCGAAGGTATAGGATGAAGCTGAACTACCTCAAATGTGCATTTTGGGTTGCTCCTGGTAAATTCTTGGGATATATAGTCAACCAAAGGAGAATAGAGGCTAATCTAGAAACAATTCTGGCATTGGTTGAAATGAGGTCACCACAGCGACCAAAAGATGTGTAAAGCCTAACGCGGCATATAGCGGGTCTAAGCTATTTTGTATTAAATGTCACTGATAAATGCCTTCATTTTTTCAAAATCTTGAAAGGAGGTAAGAAGTTCAAATGGATAGAGGAGTGTGAAGAGGCCTTCTAGAGGATGAAAAAGGGCAGGTCTCCCTCTTTTCTAAACCCAAATCTGGAGAGGCTTTACAACTGTACTTGGCTGTTTCCAATTAAGCCAATAGTGTAGTTCTGATAAGGGAGGAAGATACCCTTCAAATATCTATCTATTATGTGAGTAAGACATGTCTAGCAGCTGAAACCTACTACCCCGACATGGAAAAATTAGCTTTAGAGCTGATCACTGCCTCCAGAAAGTTAACGCTATATTTTCAAGCTCACACAATATATGTGCTGACAAATTTCTTGCTCGGGCAAGTGCTTCAAAAACCCGATGTCTCGAGAAAATTATTGAAATGGGCTATTGAGCTTAGTGAATTCGATGTTATTTACAAAATGAGAGTGGCCATCAAAGGTCAGGCCCTGGCAGACTTTGTCGCGAAATTCGCCAATGTCCTAGAGGTGGAAGAAATGATGGAACCTATAGAACCTCTCATTTGGAGTATGTTCATAGATGGTTTATCTGGGGAAAATCACTCAAGCCCAGGCGTGGTCCTGGTTAGCCCCAAGGGACACAAGCTCTGATGTAGGACAATTGGAGTTAGAGTTTGAAGAAGAATTGGATAAAAAAATGGCGAAAAGAGCTGTTCAGAAGAAACGGGCATAACCTTTTGCACCGATATCAGATTTTCTATTATAATATATTTCCGAAAACATCTTTTAGCGCTCTAGACCATCCCAACAAAGGGTTACCCTAGTTGATTTCATTTATAGCCTCAAATTTGAAGTTTAAGGTGACTTACCAGGTTGTCTAAGTTTTACCGTTATCTTTTATTTTTAGTAGATGTCTATTTTGATCTTTTTGCTTCAATTAGGGTTTCGAGAGACTATTTAAAGGATCTTGTGTTTCTGAATACATGATCAAATTATTGGAGGCTATTATTTTTCTTTGAGTTACGATTATTTCTCATTCGGTTTGCGTTTGTAAACCTAGGATTTCCGTTCTGTGTCAAGTGGTATCAGATCGTAGTAAGGTTTGGTTTAAAGCCACTAACATGGCTAAATATGAGGCACTTCTTGCCGCTTAAGGTTGGTTAAAGAGATGCAAGTAAAGAGGCTGGTCGTTAACAGTAATTCCCAACTAGTAGTCAGCCAGGTCAATGGGAGTTTTATAGCAAGGGACAAGGGAATGGTCGCGTACCTTAAATTGGTTATGGAACTGGTTCCAACTTTCGAAAAATTTCAGCCAGCCCAGATTCTTCGTACTAAGAACACCCACGCGACGCTCTGTCCAAATTAGCTAGCAGCAAATATTTGGAGTTATTAATGATAGTACCAATTGAGCACCTCTCAGAACATTCTACTGCTAAACCCAAAGAAGTGATGTAGATCCATATAGGGGGGACGCCTATACGGATGCAATCCATAAGGGCCTTCCTGGAAGATCAAATTCTTCTGAACAACAAAGAAGAGGCCTATAAACTTAGGAGGGGAGTGGCCCACTTTGTATTCCAAGATGGATTGCTCTACAAAAGGAATTTTTCACTACCCCTCATCCGATGTGTCGGAGAGGAGGAAGCATCTATGTCCTCTGTGAGATCCATGAGGGAGCGTGTACCAATCATACCCGAGAACTTTCGTTGGCACAAAAAGTGCTACGACAGGGGTATTATTGGCCCATACTAAAAAGAGACGCAATTCAATTTGTATGGAGATGTGACAAATGTCAGCATTTCTCTCCCATCCAGAGACAGTCTTCCTAGGAGCTAAAAGTAGTTTCTAGCTAATGGCCATTTGCCAAATGGGGTATTGACTTTATAGGCCATTTACCTAAGGAAACGGGTAGTGTAAGCTTTCCCATTGTCGTCATCAACTATTTCACAAAATGAGTTGAAACCAAACCTTTGGCTAAGATTAAGGAGGCCAACACTTCCAAGTTCTTATGGAAAAATATCATATGCTGATTTCGAATTCCCCATTCGATTGTCTCCAACAACGGGCGTCAATTTGACAACTAAAAGGTCAAGGATTTGTGTGAAGAACTCAGAATAAAAAAACATTTTTTAACACCTCACCAGCCTCAAGCAAACGGGCAAGTAGCGGCTATCAACAAGACTATTAAGTATACGTTTAAGAAAAAACTTGATGCCTCCAAAAAAGCATGGCTGGATGAGCTACCACAAGTATTGTGGGCAATCCGGACTACAAGTCGAACCCTGATAGGAGAAACCCCATTCTCGATGGCTTACAGTGCGGAAGCAATGAGCCCGGTAGAGGTTGGTTTACCATCTCCCCGTCGATTGCAATTCAATGAAATATCCAACGATAAGCTGAGAAGAAATGAGCTTGATTTCCTCGATGAAATGAGGGATGAATCCCAACTAAAACTAGCCTCGTACTAAAGGAAGATGACTCGCTACTACAATGGAAGTTTTTTTTAATAATTATCATAATGGTTTTTAATTAGTGGGTTATTAAAATTGTAAATGAAATGCTTAATGGTTATAAATGGTGAAATGTGACGTGCATGTTACTTTGTCATTCGAATGGCAGTTTTTTTTCTTTTTTAATAATAATTAACATTATGGATTTTAAATGATTAAACGGTTATGACACTTAGTGGCTATTAAAATTCAAATGAAATGTCTAGTGAAGAAAAAGAAAAGTCACATTGAGGGATGAGACAAATTAAAACACGTGACTGAATAGATTGGAGTTATTGGAAGACAAAAATCATGTCTAAGGACTATTTGGCATAAAGAATAAGTGTATCTATATTTTTAAAATTTTAGGAACTTAAAATATGTAATCATAAAAATTTAAAAGAAATTCGACACCTTAAAAGACAAGTACGCGCAAATTTACTATCGATAAGTGTATCTATATTTTTAAAATTTTAGGATAATGGAACCCTTTGATTTCTCAGAACAAGGTCATTTCTCTCCAAAATTACTATAAGAGCTTCTTCGTACTTCATATCACTTTGGACATCCAATGATCGAACATTTACCACATGACTAGGATTTGGGATATACTCTCTTAACATTAAAACGTGAAATACATTGTGTACTGCGGCTAGTTCGGGTGGCAATACTAAACGATATGCTACATTGCCAATTTTTTCAAGAATATCAAATGGACCGATAAATCTAGGGCTCAATTTTCCTTTCTTTCCAAGTCGTAGTGTTCCCTTCATCAGCACTTCTTTGAGAAATACTTTATCTCCAACCTCAAAATTCAATTATTTTCTCCTTTTGTCAGCATAGCTCTTCTTACGATCTTGGACAATCTTAATTCTTGATCTAATTTTATGTATAGCCTCTACAGTTTTTTCAAATAATTCTGGACCCAAAACTCTCCTTTTACCAACTTCATCCTAGTATAATGGCGACCGACATCGTCGACCATACAAAGTCTCATAAAGTGCCATGCCAATAGTTGCTTGGAAGCTATTGTTGTATGCAAATTCGACTAACGGCAAATGATCTTCCCACTTACCACCTAAATCTAGGACATAAGCTCTCAAAATATCTTCAAGAACCTGGATAGTTCGTTCAGATTGTCCGTCAGTCTGAACATGGTAAGCTGTACTAAATGTTAACTTAGTACCCATAGCTTTCTGAAGGCTTATCCAAAAATTCGAAGTAAACCTCGTGTCTCTATCCGATACGATAGAAACTGGAACACCATGAAGTCGTTTGATCTCTTTGACATAAATCTATGTGAACTATTCTAAGTTATAAGTTGTCCAAACTGGTAGGAAATGAGCAGATTTTGTTAGTGGATCTACAATCACCCATATTGCATCATGACCTCTCACCGATCTAGGAAAACCAACAACAAAATCCATGGCAATCTTCTCCTATTTCCATTAGGGTATATCCATGGGGTTCAATGGCCCTGATAGCCTCTGATGTTCAACCTTAACCTGTTGACAAACTTGCATTTGGACACAAACAGAGCTATCTTTCCCTTCATATTTCTCCACCAAAATCTGTCACGTAAATCTTTATACATTTTAGTTCTGCCTGATGTGCGGCGTAAGGAGCAGAATGAGCCTCAGTCATTATCTCATTCATCAATACCTCATCCTTTGGTACACTCAGTCGGCCTTTAAACTTCAGGACCTTATCTTCGGCTATTTCAAATCATTTCCTCTTCTCAGTTCCCACCTCAGCCCTGATCTTTTCTAAAAATGGGTTATCTTTCTGAAAAGCTACTATTCTATCCCTAAGTGTTGACTTCACAGTAAGACTTGCTAACATTGATGATGTCCTTACTGGTGAAGTAAATATATCAATTCTCAGATTCTCAAAATCTCGAATTAAATAATCCTGCCTTATACACAGTGTTGACAACTGTCCCATATTTTTTCTACGCAACGCATTAGCGACTATATTAGCCTTACCCAGATCGTACAAGATGGTGCAGTTATAATCCTTCACTAATTCTAACCACCGTCGATGTCTCATATTCAGCTCCTTATGGTGAAGAAGTATTTGAGACTCCTGTGATCGGTGTAGATCTCACACTTGCTCCCATATAAGTAGTGGCGCCAAATCTTCAAGGCATGCACTACCGTTGCTAGTTCAAGGTCATGAGTAGGGTAATTCTATTCATATTTTTTCATTTGCCTCGAAGCATAAGCTATCACTTTCCCATGTTTCATCAAGACACATCCTAAACCAAGTTTGGATGCATCACTATAAATTACAAAGCCTTCTGAACCATTTGGAATAGTCAACACTGGTGCAGATACTAGTCTATCCTTTAACTCTTGAAAACTCTGCTCGCATTTCTCTGACCATACAAACCTAGTACCCTTTCAAGTCAACTATGTCATAGGACTCGCGATCTTGGAAAATCCTTCTATAAATCGTCGATAATAGCCGGCTAAACCTAGAAAACTTTTCACTTCTCCAACATTTTTAGGTTTAAGCCAATTGGTCACTTTGGATTGGTCCACTTTAATTCTTTGTGCTGAAACCGTATGGCCTAGAAATCCACTCGGTCCAGCCAAATTCACATTTCTTGAATTTGGCAAATAACTTCTCCTCACATAGTGTTTCCAAAACTATTTTCAGTTCTTCGTGTTGCTGAAATTTTTTTGAGTATACCAGTATGTCATCAATAAATAAGATGACAAACATGTCCAAATACTGATAGAATACCCTATTCATCAAGTCCATAAACACCACAGGGACATTCACCAAGCCAAAGGGTATAACCGTAAACTCATAATGCCCATACCGAGTCCTAAATGTCGTCTTTGGTCATCTACTGACTTAATCTTTAGCCGATAGTAGCCCGACCTTAAATCAACTTTTGAGAACATGGATGCACCCTTTAACTGATCAAATAGATCCTCAATCCTATGAAGGTGATACTTATTCTTGATCGTCAACATATCCTTACTTGGATGGTACAAGATAGTGCAGTCATAATCCTTCACTAATTCTAATCATCGTCCCTGTCTCATGTTCAATTCCTTATGGGTGAAGAAGTATTTGAGACTCTTATGATTGGTGTAGATCTCACACTTGCTCTCATATAGGTAGTGGCGCCAAATCTTCAAGGTGTGCACTATTGCTGCCAGTTCGAGGTCATGCGTAAGGTAATTCTGTTCATATTATTTCAATTACCTCAAAGCATAAGCTATCACTTTCCCATATTGTATCAAGACACATCCTAAACTAAGTTTAGATGCATCACTATAAATTACAAAGCCTTCTAAACCACCAGGAATAGTCAACATTGGTGCAGATACTAGCCTATTCTTTAACTCTTGAAAACTTCGCTCGCATTTCTCTGACCATACAAACTTAGTACCCTTCCAAGTCAATTGTGTCATAGGACTCGCGATCTTGGAAAATCCTTCTATAAATCGTCGATAATAGCTAGCTAAACCTAGAAAACTCCTCACTTCTCCAACATTTTTAGGTTTCGGCCAATTGGTCACAACTTCAACTTTGGATTGGTCCACTTCAATTCTTTGTGCTAAAATCGTTTGGCCTAAAAATCCCACTCGGTCCAGCCAAAATTCACATTTCTTAAATTTGGCAGATAACTTATCTTCACGCAGTGTTTCCAAAACTATTTTCAGATGTTCTTCGTGAAAGTCTTTTGAGTATACCAGTATGTCATCAATAAATACGATGACAAACATGTCCAAATACTAATAGAACACCTTATTCATCAAGTCCATAAACACTATAGAGGCATTCGTCAAGCCAAGGGCATCACCGTAAACTCATAATGCCCATATCGAGTCCTAAATGTCGTCTTAGGTACATCTACCTACTTAATCTTTAGCTGATGGTAGTCGGACCATAAATCAACTTTCGAGAACATGAATGCGCCATTCAACTGATCTAATAGATCCTCAATCCTAGGAAGTGGATACTTATTCTTGATTGTCAACTCATTTAGTTCACAATAGTCGATGCACATTCTCATTGTACCATCTTTCTTCTTTACAAAGAGTACCTAAGCTCCCCATGGAGATACACTCAGTCTAATGAACCTTTTATCTAGAAGTTCTTTTAACTGCATCTTCAACTCTTAAAATTCCTTTGGTGCTATTCGGTATGTCGCTTTGGACACAAGAGTAACTCCAGGTACCAGATCTATTGTAAATTCCACTTATCTATCGGGCGGATTACCATGTAGATCATCGGGAAACATGTCAGCATACTCACATACTATTGGTACATCATCTAATACTTTCTCTTGAAATGAGGTACTAATAAGACTGACAAGATACCCTTGACAATCAAGCTTCTTCATCATGCTCTCAACCTCTAAAGCGGAGATGATGCGATGAAGTGCCTTAATCTTCAATCCATAAAATCTGAACTTCTCTTCTCCCGGTCTTCGAAAAATTACCTCCTTCTCAAAACATACTATCGTGGCTCGATTTTTACCTAACCAATCCATACCTAAAATAATATCAAAATCCTTCATCTCTATAACATACAAGTCGGCCTCTAAAGTCAATCCATCAAAATTTATTGGTACCCCATTTACTATCCAATCTGTATCAATAGTTCTCCCTAATGGCATACTAACCTCTAGTACACTATCACTCTACTGGCATGAAGCATTAAACTTAGCTAGACATGCATAAGATATGAACAAATAATTCGCACCAGAATCAATAAGGATGTAAATCCGAAAAGATATGAACGAATGAGTCGCACCAAAATCAATAAGGGCGTAGACCGGACTACTAGAGACGAATAAAATACTTGCGATTACGTTCAGATTTTGGGCAGCCTCGTCGTGAGTCAAAGTAAACACCCTTGCTTTTTCCTTCTTCTCCTGCTCGGGTTTCTCAATCAATGGGCATGAGAAAAGCATATGACTGGGTTGACTACACTTATAGCAAACATACTTTCCATCCAAACACTCTTATTTTGTGAAACTTGTTACACTTAGGACATTGAGGTAAATAATTGCTTATCTGACCCATATTTGTCTGCTTCTTAAACTGTCTAATATTCTTATTCTTACCTTGCCACTTTCTTTTTTCGAAGTCATTATGAGGTCCATGATTCACCAACTTCACCCCCGAGTAGGTCACTATCTGAGCTTTTTTTACCACTGCCTGAAAGGTGGTGAGATCGTGTGAACTCACAATCTACCTAATCTCTGGGCGTAGGTCCCTTTCGTAATGTTTTGCCTTCATAAGTTCGGTACTTACATAGTGTGGGGTATATCGGGACAATTCCTCAAACTTGCTCTCATACTAAAAAAAATTCATATCTCCATATACCAGTTTTAAAAAAACTCTGCCTCCTTATGGTCTCGTAGAGCTTACGGAAAATACTTTTCTGTTAAATCCATATTGAATTGAGTCCAAGTTAGATTACGTTGTTCTTCCTCGGTACGAGTGCGTGATGAGGATTCCAACTAATTGCCTAATCTTCCATTCAGCATAAACTCGGTACATAATACCTTTTGATTTTCTGGGCAAGAGATACGCCGGAAGATCTTCTCAATAGTACGTAACCACTCCTTAGTTGTAAGAGGGTCTTTCCCGCCATCAAAGATAGGGGGTCGATATCTATGAAACTGATCTACCGTCGGAATAAGCGGTGAAGCAGGGTATGTTGGGGGCACGGTCGGTGGTTGGAAAATCAGTGAAACTTGAGGTGCTGGAGGCGTAGCTTGAGTAGCTAAGGCCTGTTTTAGCTCATCATCCTTAACTCTCTAATCATCCTTGCTTGCGCCATATTCCTATATGCCATAATAATTGCGATCTCACTTAGAGGAGTCTACGATACTTGCACAAAGTAGGAGAAAAAAAATTATAACCCAACATCTTTTATTATTATCTCAAAATAATCCTTCAAGAGGAATACAAAATAATAAAAAAAACGTCTGGCGCAAATGAACAGGAAAACAAAAAGAATCCTACTAGGTATGAATAATACTTAAACTTAATAAAATTTCCTAAAATTTCACTCATCTATTCATCATTGCCATCATTGTTCCTAATACAACCACTATGAACACTAGGTTTTTTAGAAGGTTGCGCCTCATCGTTTAAAATAGGTGGAGGTGCATCTTCACAAATGTACATCCCAGTAGGTACAATATCATCCTCGGGAATCACAAGTCCCGCCAACTCCCACTATTCAGTCAGCTATGCACTGAAAGCCTCATAATCAATCTCTCGAGGCAAGGTAGGCATGACAACTTCCTATAAATAATTATAGATCGATTCGGCCACCACTAGCCACTCTTTTGGCAAGGTATTAATAAGAAAACGAGTGGCTTGACGACCAGTGACCATATGGTCAAGTCGCCTCACCTCCCTCCACCTTATTAACATCTCCCAAATGTGCTGGCCCATAATGTACGCTGGATTCCGTCGATATTCTTCATATTGCCTCACAATCTCATATCGATGAGGCACAATGAACTCATCTTCCTACAAGTTTTCTTAATCCGTACCATCTGTGTCATACCAATTATTCGAAGTCCAATTAATGAGTATCTAATAAGTTTTAGTTAATTTTCGAGGACTTAAATAAACATTGAATTTGGTCACATTCTTAAAATACTTGGTACGATAATAATTATCAACAAAAAGTATTCAAACTCCAAAATCTACTAATATTCATACATACATTTCACATGTATCTAGAATAAACTTTTTCATTCTCATCACATAGATACAGCCATATTTATAAAACTTTCTTTACCTTAAAATCGGCACGGCACGACACGGCTATGGCAAGCACAGTGCTCAGGATCCTTGTAAAAATTTTTTTTTTATCACCTTTGTATGTGACAATATACACTAAGGTATGATTTTGTTTTTAATATAAGTCTATCGAAAGTAAACCATGCTCTGATACCAAGTTGTAATGCCCCAAATTCTCGGAATTCGAAGCTAAAATCTTCTTCTTTGTTTGACCTCTTTATTGCTAACCAAAATAAATTGTAAATAAAAAAATTTTTGGAGTTTGAAACATATAAAAAATTATAATGGGAGATATGTCCATATAGACTTTAGAAAATTATGTGTAATTTGATTTTGAAAAATATTGGAGGAATTTCAGCAACTATCGGTTGGGCAGGAGCGAAAAGAAAAAATTATGTTTGGCCTAGCCAACGTCTACTAAAACTATGAAATTTTAGCAGAGACTATGTTATTCATATATGTACATCATATAAAAAATTGGGTTCTTGACGATAATGTTTGAAGCACGAAAATATTTTTCAGCTATGCTGGACAGAAATTTCGAAACTGACTCAACGTAGTCTTCCAAAATGGACATAACTTTTTCTCTAGATAATATTTTAGGGTAATTCCAAATACTACTATTAGAAGACTCATAGAACCCCACTGATTCCACTCTAAAACATGCATTGTAGCCCAAGTCATATCATTTTTAAGTAGGAGAACAGAATCTGAAATTCAATCAAGCAATAAACTTCACGCATAATCTTTTCAATGTTTCTAAATTATAGTCGACATG
>CAIGRB010056636.1:0-27534 GCA_903798255.1 Fraxinus quadrangulata
TCTTTTGAAATCTTTTATGTTTTTAATAAAGTGTTTAAATTCAATAATCGATTCGTTTCAAATGGTATCAGAGCGGGTTTATGTTTTTGTAGACCAAAAAAAAGTACATCGTCAATAGTGAATGCGCAGTCACTGTTCACTGATTTGTTTTTTGTTTTTTTTTATTGTTCATTGTGAATAGTGACCGCGTGGTCACTGTTCACGGATTTGTTTTTTAAATATTTTGAGAAATGTTAAGGCCACCATCCCGCATCATATTTTGAGGATAATCCTGAGCACAACCCTAGGGAGAATCTAGAGGCAAACCGAGATAAGGGAGCTGGAGGAAATTTTTAGATGATAGGAAATTATATATGAATGTTATGTTTGGACTAAATTTCATTTAAATAAGTGGATGTATTGGATACCATGAAGTCCATTTGATTTATGCAAGTTATTGAGATTGAATGAAATAAAATTTTCTATTTTTCTTATTCTTGGTCTAGTAGTTAAGTGATTTTACGTTTGCATTTTATCAAGGTTATGACAACTCGCTTTAGAAACACGACCAATAGGCCCAGATCGGAGCAACTAAAACGAACAATCACAACCAGAATGACCAATTCATGCAGTTTCTTGAAGCAATATGCAACATGGCGCCACTCGCCTCACCACCTGTTGCACCACCACCTGCAGAGTGTGGCTACAATAGTGGAACAATATCGTAAGCTACAACCCCTAGCTTTGAGGGATGCACAGATCTACTAGCGTAAAAAAAGTGGATAAGCAAGTAAGAACGGATCTTTGACATTGTTGAGTGCCCCGAAACTCGGAAGGTAATTTGTGCAACCTTTATGATGGTTCAAGGAACAAGACACTTGTGGGAAATGACCAACAGGCCAAGAGCAGCTAGACAAGGCTAGATGTTGAATGAATTCAAAGAATTATTCCTACAAAAATACTTCACCACCAACATTTGAAACCAAAGGAAGCGAAATTCTTGGTGTTCAGACACGGAAACTTGACACTGGCAGATTATGAAAGGAAGTTTGAGGAAGTTTTATACATGATATTGAGAATCAAATTTATTTATACAAGTTTCATATATGTGGAACAATACTAAATTCATGATTCAATAAGTACGGGTTTGGCCGAGTCTTGAATTTGGTATTATTTCACATGTATGAAATTTGTATAAATAAAATTGATTCCAAGTATCATATGAAAGTTGTAAAATAAACAATTTCCCACTTGATGCCCACATGAGTTGCAATTTAAAAATTGAGGTCCACCACTTGGAACCATGTACACAATTTCATCAACCACTTCAGCAAATTCGTCATTTTTAACCGTTCATTGAGTTAGTGATAGATGAGATAACAAATTATAAAGTTCAGTGATTATCTAGATAATTTTTAAAGTTCAATGACATGTTGAAAACTTTACGCAAAGTTCTGAGATGATTCAGGTAATTAACCCTCTGCCAACCAATTTATAAATGATTTATATATTTAATCAAAATCAAATATTAATTTCAATTACACATTCATAAATATTACTCAATTATTATTACAATTCATGAGATCCCGTACTATTTTTCTTTAAAAATGATTTATAAATTTGACAAAAAAGAAAAAGAAAAATATATTTGTTGAAATTAATTGGGTCAATTAGTTGGATCAAGACATTAAATTGAATTTTTTTAAGGGAAAAATTCATAACTAGGAGACTAATAATGACCAATTTCAAAACTAAGAAATAATGTTTAAAATTTCAAAAATTNATTAACATCACAATTCTTTACAATTTGAAGGCAAATTATCGAATTAATTGATCACAGATTATTTCTCGGCCACAAATCAAAAATTTTAAAAGACACAAATAATTTCACGGTTACAAATAAAATTTTTTATAAATCATAATTTATTTATCGGTCACAAATCACAAAATTTATAAGTCGGGTAAAAAATCATTACATAAATTGGTTTTAAGTTATTTTTTGTGAGTTATGATCCTATTTTTTAGGCCACTTAATATTTATTGGTCACAATTTAACTAATTTATTAGTCACAATTAATCAAATAAGTGGCCACAAAAACTCCTCTCTCATCCCATCCTACCCTACCCCATAACCACAGCCATCGCCATGACCATGACCTCGCCAGCACCAACAACATCACCACCACCGCAGCCAACATCCCACCACTACCAAAATATCATATTCAAATTATCAAAGGCATCGCACGATCACCACAACCACAAAACCATCACCGCCAACAAAATCACTACACAACCATCGCAAAACAAGATCCAAAATCTGCACCACCACCACCACCACCGTTTGCATAACACCAACAATCACCAACAAAAACACCCCAAAACTCCAGTAAAGCAGCAGAACGGAGGAAGAAACCACCACAAAAATATCACGGTGGTTGTGACACAGCATCGTAGCCTATGAGTACCGCAGCCCATGGCAGTCTAGTATATTCTTCCGGCACCACCAGAGTGAGCAAAGGGGTTGTTTCGTCGAACAGAAAATTTATAGCAATGGTCCAAGCAATTGTGAATCGATTCAAATTAGATGAAGAAAACCACCTCATAGCGTTGTGCTCACATGAGTCACACACAGCACGCTCTAGTGGTCTTCGACAATAATCTTCCTTGTGATAAAGAGAGAGAAGGTGTGGATGCTACAGCGGTAGTCTTCCGGTGGTCATCATTGTCGCTGCGGCGTTAGGCTACGTCTCTCTCAAAACGATGCCGCTACAGTCGGACATCGCGCTAGCCCAGCTTCACTATGATTTGTTACTCTCGGAGTGAAGCCGTTGTAGCTGCGGCGTGAGTGCAGCGCTGATGTTGCCTCCGGTGAGGGTGTGTGGCAAAGGAAAAGAAGAGAAGGGAGAGAAGAGGGGAGGAAAAATGATTAGGGTTTGGGATTGAAATTTTGTGGGGGGTAGATGGAGGTAGGCGGGTATATAGATTATATCAATTTTATAATATAATAATTAATATTAAATGTGAAATTAATACCTAATTTTGTATAAATAAACTTTAAACTTGATTTTTGAAATTGAAACTTAAAAGATCTACCTCTACGTAATTTCGACTTTTTTAAATATTATTTGGATCAAGACAGTAAATTAGATTATGAGAAGTTTTCATATATAACTTAGGAAAATAAACTAATTTTAGAAATAATGTATCACCTCTATTATTCTAAAAGTACTTGATATAGTTCCAAAAATAATCAAAATTGCTACGCTTAGCGACGATAAACCCACAGGAGATTGAATTCGACCCAAGAAAGCCCAAGGCAAATAAGCTTTATGGATTTTCATCTAAAAAACAATGAACCAAACAACCGACACAATCACAAATGGATATGATGACCTTTTGGCTACACAATTTAAGAACTCAAATCCGATGAACATTCAGATAAGCCGACCAATCGGATAAGCCGAACAATCACAAATGGATATGATTAGCCTAAAAGATAATTATAAAATATCTCAATCATCTCACAATGAACATTTAGATAAGCCGACCAGACCACAATTATATAAGCCGGCCAGGCTACAATTATATAAGCTGACAATGTTTCAAACATTTTCAATATATTCAATATCAAGTTAGGGCAAGCCATTACTTACTTGAGAAGTAGAAAATCGACGAAAATTATGGAATCACACCCTATTCCGCCATCGCATCTCACAAGCCTGAAATCAAAAGTTCACATTAACCATGACACCATCGCTCTTTCTTAAATTACGAAATTTACCCTTTTTAATCAATAAAAGGTTAAACTACATGGAATTACACCATATTCACAACTAACATTTCCTAAATAAATTCCTAAATCCTAAAGCAACTTAGCAAATACCAAGTCTGAAGTGTGCCTTATTCGTTAATCAAATCAAATGGATATATCAAATGCAAACTACCTAGCATTTTAGCAATTAGGAGTAGCAAGTCTAGTTTTTATCAAACAACTTTTCCAATTTTAAGCATTTGGAAGGAGATAAACAACTAACAAGCCAGGCACAGGCAGCCCTTCAAATTTAATGGAGTATTAATTGGCTAATGTTGCCTAATTCATGAATCAAGCGAACAAGTGTAAATAATCTAAGTATATAACCAAATCGCACCAAACATACCTCATTGCAAGCCGCAAATGAAGGCTGAAGTACAACTACACAAGGGCCGAATCGATTTCAATTTTCACTGAAAGTTTGAAACAAAACAAGACATTACAAAATTGAAACAAGATATTAAACACACACAATCAAACACTGAAAGTTTGAAACAAGAAATTAAAAACCATGATTGCTGCAGCGAAGAAGAAGAGCATTGAGCATGGTCGATTTTCACTTACTGTACCGGAATAAATCGAATATGTAAAACAGTAAAAGGCCGGTTGACATAGGGCCGGACTTCAGTGGACGACGTCGAGAGTCGACGGTAAAGGGTTTGGCCGTTTGGGAATAATTGACAAAGGCCAAAAGAAACCATGCAAACGGGTAAAGAGTTTGGGAATTGGGAATTAGCCCAATTTTATTTTTTTTTTTGGTTAGCCTTCCAGCTGGGCCTAACTTCAAAGAAAAAAAATGGGGGGCCGAAAAATGAGACCCCTCTACTTTTGGGCCTAAGGTAGCTTGCCTTGGTCCAAAACTGGCCCTAGGCTTAATAATACTCACTAACCAAAGAAGAATATATGTACAAAAAAAACATTATTCGTTTTCGCCGAAGGAATTGAGTTTCAGATGAATTCTATCTCTTTTTATTTTCTGTCCAAAACTTGTCATCCTTTTCTCGAGTCTCTTTTGAAAAGGATAACACCTCATCAAGCTTCCTAATTATTTCATCTAATTTATTCGAGTAAGATCTTGTACATAAATCTCTAGATATGAAATTAGAATCTTTTTCTCAGGTTTATCTTTATCTTTCTTAGATACCAACACCCCTCAACCAAATGATATTGTAACTTATTGTAAAACGAGCTATGTAACTACTAGGAAGGGGAGTTTAAGAAGGTTGAACACCTAAATAGATCTAATAGCAATCAAGTAAATCACTAATGGCCATTCCAGAGGGTAGAACCTTGCCAGGGTTTAGAGACGCCATTATATTCTTCATAATTAGCTGGCACAAATTTGGAAGATCATTTCTCATTATGTGCCACATAATCCATAGATCCTTGTCATACAAATCTTTATGGTGACTTATGCACGGATTTTTCTAGAGGTGGCAATGGCTCGGCTCGGCCCGTATACACATGAGCTCGGCTCATGCTCGTGGCTTGTTTATAAAAGCTCGGCTTGTTACTCGCGGGTCGAGCCCGTGAGCTCGTGGGCCGAGCCGAGCTTCGGCTCGCGAGCTCATCATTTTTATTTTTTTCTAAGATAAAACATTAAAAAAAAAAAATTAAACCTTTGATTTTGGACGAGCCCACGAGCCGCTCGCCTAGCGGGCCAGCCTACGCGGCTCGAGCTGCCCACGAGCCGAGTGGTCGAGTCGATGAGCCACTCGATCCGTTTGCCACTACTAGATTTATCATCGCAATAGCTATCATATGTAGAAGCCTATTTAAAGAAGGAAGTTTTGCAACATTAGTTGAAATGCTAATCATAGGTCTTTCAAAAACCATATTGCATTCTTCCAATCGTAATTTGTCTCGTCGAAAAATATGATACCTTTATTAGGAATATGAATTAACATACACAAGATACCCTTAGAAATGATGATAAATATGCTACATATAAACGTCACAAACTGAGCAGTATGATGTTGAGAAGTAGGTATACCGTTTTCTCCATACACACGAGTGTCACCATTAGAATAAAATTTATTAACTTGATAGACATAACAACCAAGGTTGAATTTTAGAAAAGATAGCCAACCGATGGCAGCACATCTCTCCTCGTAACGAAAACCAACGTTATAAAGAATGAAAAATTAATTAAAAAGTTGGAATTTTCTTGAATTGCGAAAAGTTGAAAAATCTGTTGAATAGGAACTGGTTTTCTGCTGCTCATTACTCTCTTCCTCTTCAATTCAACAGTTTTTATGAGCATGGGAGTTGTAAGGACATGGTAGCATTTTGCAAACTATATTGAAACTAAGTATATTTTTGCCACTGCTAGAAATCAGAAAATGGTAGAATTCATTCACCTTCGCCAATGATCTATGACGGATGGAGAATACATAAAGAAGTTTGAGGAGTTGTCACAATTTTGAACAACATATGGTGTCTCAACTGAGGCACTAAAAATTGACCAGTTCTTGGAAAGATTAAGACCATAACTAAGAAGGGACATACAAATGGTCGGAATTGAAGGAACAACCTTTACCAACATAGTCGGCCGAGCTCTTACGTAATTATACGAGCATGAGAGTTTCAAAAAAAATAAAAATTCATGGAAATCAAGACCAAAGCAAGTCTAACAGGTCCAAAGTATCCGGATAACTTCTAAGCGTGGCAATGGGCGCAATGATACTACATTTACCCCCGATGTGCCCATCTTGTGACAAGGATCACGGAGGAGAGTACTTTAAAGCGTCGGGCCTTTGCTATTCTTCCATACAAAAGGGACATATTACAAAAGACTGCCCAAACAAAACAAACAATTCAAAATCACCAACTACTGCTAGAGTATTTACTATAATGGCAGAAAAGACAAATAATGATCCTGCAGTCATCTCGGGAGAAGTACAAGTTGGAGGTAAGCAAGCTTACACTCTTTCTAATTCTGGAGCCACATTCTTTTGCACCCAATCACTTTATTTCTACCACAACTTTATCATCAGTCATCTTTTATGATGACATTGAAGCCTGTATACCCTCCGGAATAATCCAAAAGACAAACCGAGTTGTCCTAAATGTTCTAGTTATGTTGGGTGGTCGAAATCTCTCTACCAATCTAATCCTTTTAGATCTACAATATTATGATGTTATCCTTGGGATGGATTTGTTTTCCAACCATCGAGTAATTATCAATTGTAGAGAGAAGAACATACGAACACTAGGGATAAAACCTCTCTCTTTTAAGAGTAACACTAAACATTGTATAATTTCAGCCACTAAAGCACGATAACTCCTCAAAAAAAAAAAAGGAATGATGCTTACTTTGTCATCCTTAACCAGCTAAATGCTGATAAATCAACCTTAATTGAAACTTTTCGGATAGAAAAAGACATTTTTGATATATTTCTCAATGACTTGCCGGTGCTTCCACCTGACAGAAATAGAATTCACAATTGATTTAATCCCTGTAGCTCAACCAATAGAAAAAGCTTTATACTTTATGGTTCCAATAGAATTAAGAGAATTGAAAACTCAACTACAAGAAATATTTGATAAAGGCTTTATCCAACCTAGTTTTCTCCTTGGGGAGCACCAGTCATATTCGTCAGAAAGAAGGATAAATCCATGCGATTATATACAGATTATCGTGAATTCAACAAAGTAACCATCAAGAATAAGTACTCACTACCCAGGATATACGACCTTTTTGACCAGTTGTAAGGAGTAGCAATTTTCTCAAAAAAATTATCTAAGATCGGGTATCATCAATTGAAAATAAAAAGAAAAAAAATGTGCCAATTACCACTTTTAACACAAGATATGGTCACTACGAGTTCCTTGTGATGGCTTTTGGATTAACAAACGCACCTGCAACATTCATGGATTTAATAAATCAAGTTTTTAAGCCATATTTGGACAAGTTTGTCATTGTGTTCATCGATGACATACTTGTATATTCTGAAAGTAAAGCAGAATAAGAACAACGCCTAAAGAAGATGCTACAAAAGCTAAGAGATGAGAAGTTGTATGTACAATTGTCCAAGTGTGAAATTTGGCTAAAAAAGTGAACTTCTTAGGCCATGCAGTAATGAAAGACGGAATATTCGTTGATCCGAGTAAAGTAGAAGCTATGAATAATTGGCCATAAGCCACCAATGCCATTGAGACTCGGATTTTCCTTGGTCTGGTGCGATATTATTGACGTTTCGCAGAAGGATTTTCTGAGACTGCCTCTTCCCTTACTTGACTAACTCGGAAGGATGCCCCGTTCAAATAGATAGAAGAATGCGAAAGGTGTTTTCAAGAGCTGAAGAAGAGATTGATCAGGACACCAATCCTAACAATTCCATTCGGTACCGAAGATTTCGTAATCTATAGTGACGCATTGAAAAATGGACTTGGTTGCATACTTATGGAACACGGAAAGGTAATTGCTTATGCAACGTAGCAATTAAAACCAAATGAGCAGAATTATCCAACTCATGATCTTGAATTAGTAATAATATTTTTTGCCCTTAAAATATAGAGATTTTACTTATACAGTGAAAGATGTGAAATCTTCACTGATCATAAGTTGGATAATTAGTCAATCTAAATATATGTTGTACACCATATATTTATAATGAAAGAATCCCTAACACACTACGAAAATATAATACACTGAAGAGTTTAATATAAAGTGAAGTTTTGTTACAGTATGTAAAATCAATAATGTAGTATTTGAATTGATATAGAAGAGGAAAACAGCTAAAATCAAGAAACATTCTCTTTGTCATCTTTTAATTCAAGACTCACAAACAATAAACTCCAAATATACCTCCAAAATACAATTCAGGTCATACTAAAATTCTAACAAATCCCCACATTGATACGAATTTCAATGTAATAAAACTCCACCAAATTTGCTCGAATTATCACTACGAGCAATCCTATGACAATCAACTCCATCTGATTCAACGGTTATCAAACCATAAACAACCAAATCATCCTTGTCGAACCTCTCCTAAGGTCTAAGGTCTAATATATCTTTTCTTCAATTTAGTGATAGTTGCTTTTCCTCCGGCGTCTAAACCAAAATTTGCCATAACAAAAATCATATGTTATAATTCAAAAACGTAATATCAAACTTCATATTTACCATCCTGAAATAATCAAACATCGTTCTGAGTTGATCAAATCTCTCTCTAATATGAAACCAAACTGTCTCTCCCAAGAACTATCGAACCTTAGGTATGATATTACTTATTATGAATATTAAAGACGAGATATAGGCAATATGAAAATAACAATCACAAAAACTTAAAATTTACGTGGAAACCAAAGACGAGAAAAAACCATGGGCAGAGGTGAATAATTCACTAACAATCAATAATGGAGGATTACAAAGAATCTCCATAGACTAAACTAATAAGTTAGACGATTGGTTAATCTCAATATGTATTGTAGACCACATATTTATAATAAAAGAATCTCTAACACATTAAGAGAATATAATATAATGAAGAGTCTAATAAAATGTGAAGTCATATTATAATAGGTAAAACTAATAATAGAGTATTTAAGTTGAAATAGGAAAGAAAAACAGCCGAAAGCAAGAAACATTCTCCTTGTCTTCGTTTACTTCTTCAATACTTTTCCAATACAAATAACCAATTCCAAATATACCCCCAAAATAAAATTCGGGTCATACCGAAATTCTAACAAGAAAGATAGAAACAAAACCCCGCAAGCTAAAGGAAGAAATCTAGAAGTTCAATGTAGAATTATTATCACTAGGTGATGCCCAAAATTTGGCATTAACCTTAAAACCAATGCTCAGAGAACACATTCAAGGACAGCAAAAAGGCGAAAAATACTAACTTAAAACCAAACCAAAACAAAATAAGCCCAAGGAGGAATTATGGAGTGCGGGTTCTCAACACAAGGTGAGCTCAATTATAAAGGGAGATTATATGTTTCGAAAAATCTCGAAATTAGTGAAGAAATCTTAGTAGAAGCAAACAATATTCCTTACTTCGTACATTCAGGCTCAACAAAAACGTACCACGAGATAAAGACTCTTTATTTGTGGTCGGGCAGGAAGAAAGAGATAGCAAAATATGTTAGTAAATGTTTAATTTGTCAGCAAGTAAAAGCTGAGCATCAGAAACCAACTGGATTATCGCAGCCCTTGCCAATACCTGAATGGAAATTGGAAAAGATCTTTGTTGACTTTGTCACTAGCCTAACTCAAAGCACAAACAATCATGATGCAATTTGGTGATTGTTGATTATCTTACTAAGTCAGCTCACTATTTACCACTTTGAATGACATATCGCATGGAATAATTTATCTTTTAGTAATATATAAGAAATTGTTAAGAGTTCATGGAGTACCTCGTCTATCTTCTCTATCGAGACTCGAGATTTCTATTTAACTTTTGGAAAACTCTGCTTAAGTGATGAGGATCGACTGCATTTCATTCTCAGGTTGACGGACAATCAGAACGCACCATTCAAACACTTGAAGACATGCTTCACACTAGTGTTTTGGAACTTCAGGATAGTTGGAATAAATATTTACCCCTGATCGAATTTTCTTACAACAATATCTACCACTCATCCATTGAATATTGTGATACTATTCATGGTTTGTTATGATCAAAATATATTTTATAGCCAAAAGTATTGGTCACACAATGATGAAATTTGTTTAAAGTGAAAAGGGCTATGATTAATATGACAAGCTTACGTAAGTGGCCGAATGAAAGAAATGAAAGTGTTGGCCTAATAAAAAGAATGAACAAGTGTTTCAGGCATACTAAGATGTTAAAAATGTGAATCATATGTATAATAGAGTATTCACACAAGAACATCTCCATTCACTGGACTATAAAAGTTCATTTGTTTCCTTTTAATTTTTTTTTAGATAAACATGAGACAGGAATATATCATAACAACTTTCCATGAATGGATCATTCTTCCGGACCGGCTTGAGGCACGTTGGGTCACTATAAGAAGCATGTTGTCTCATATCATGCAAATCTCAAGATATTGCAAGTGGGAGATGACAACGAGCCAAGTAGACATTTATGACTCTCGTAACATGGTTCTGAAAGGTATTCACACTGATTTTGAATATAACGAGTTTTAGACTCTTAATAATGACTAATATATATAATTAAGAACTTTATATATATATATAAAAGTAGATAGATATAATTAAAAGTATAAGGTAAACAAAGAACTATAGTGGGCATTTTATCAAAAGAAAATGATGTAAAAAAGGAATGGATCCTATAAACTGCTTAAAACATTTTGTTAAAATAATGTAGACTTGACTATATATTTTTCTTTATCTTAAGTGCCCTTGTTTGAGTTATATTAAAATTTTTATTTTCATTCTTCTACACATTTTCAACTACACATTTTTCAATAAAATAATATTTTTTATCATATCAAAAACTTTTCCTTTTTTTTCAACCATACATTCTTCATCAATTTACTATTTCAAAATACATTCTTTCAAAATAATGTGACTCAAATACACAAGTAACAAATTTGAAGTATGAGTTAAAATAACTAATTTCGACGAACTACATCAGACAAACGTTTTTTATATATACTTCGTCTATAAACGAAAAAAAAAAATAATAATAATGAGTGCTCGCATACCGTCTGTATATCATAAGTTCACCATGAACTTAGTATTTTCACCCTCAACAATAAATTTTTGTAATGTTCAATTTAATAGTAAATTTCACTTCGTTTTGAGTATTAATGCTACCAAAAATTGTATCCGAATGAACTCAAACTAGTTGATTGAACTCCGCATGAACTGGTCTCCAATACCTGAAACAAAGGTATCGAGATCTATCATCGTCGTCCCTCTTATGCTTAAGTCAGAAAGAGGAATTGCGCAAAAGATTGTATGCTGGAATATTAATGAAAAATGTACCTGAATAATAAGGTTGGGTCACATATTTATAGATGTGGAAGAGTCGAGTCAAAAAAAGACTTAACTACGTGTAGTACTTATCCTTATTATACAAGGTGCTTGGATTATGTTAGAAGTGTACAATTTGGGTTAGGGTAAAATTTGTAACGAACTAGGAGTTTGTACTTAAATAGGACTAACATTCGTAGGAGTCATACATCAAGGTCAAAGAGGACACGTAGGTTAAGGCTGAAGACCCGACCTATTGTTGGGCCCGACCATGGGCTCTACCCCGACCTTGGGAATGGCCCAACTTGGAAGGACAAGGTAGGGCCAACGAGCTCGAGCTGCCAGCCAAGATGTATCGAGGCGCAATCGAACTGAGTCGAATTTAATGGGCCATTGTGCATGACGACTGTGTTGCCACGTGTCAAACACGCGTAGGTTCAAAAAGAGCGACTTTGGAAGAGTAACACATGGCACCATCTAAGGGCTAGGGTTGCAAGACCTTTGACATTCCGTTGACCCCTATAAATACCGCCCCTCCCTTTTTACCTTTCATTTTTTCACTTCCTTACTTTCAACTCTAAGTGAAAAGAGATCGAGTTCGGGGACTAGAGGGTTCTGTGAGCATCGATCTCAAGAGATAAGTGTTCAAGCTCTAAAGTTGTTTATTTATAATGTCGAGTAGTAGTAATAAGGGATCAAGTAGTAGTAGCAGCCAAACGTCTAGGAGTTCAATTATTAAGAGCCCCGAACCCGAAGACACGTCCATAATTCCTATGGTTGTCCCATTACTTCGTACCCCGAAGTTGAATATTTACTGACTTACCCTAGAATAGCGATCATGTATAAAGAGCATGTCGTCATAAAAATAGCTAGGGAGTTCGGGGTTATGCCTACGTGCGATATTAGAACCCTCAAGCCCAATGAAACTGTGTTGGATGCTCGGGAAGGAGAGATGACCTTCTTTAGGGAGCCCTGAAAGCTGGGCTTAGGTGGCTCCTTCACCTATTTTTTATTCACTTCCTAACCTCGTATTTTATTTGTCCGAGCCAGTTGGCTCCCAACAGGTGGAGGCTGTTGGTGTACTTTTTCATTTTATGTAGGTGCCTCGATGTCGAGCCTAGGGTCGACCTCTTAAGAATGGTTTATGATTTGAAATTCTTGTCGGGGTATAACTGCTTTGTATATTTATCGACGAATTGGGATTAGAACACCAAAAACCCCGAGCTCTCTTCGAGGTTGGAAAGAGAGGTACTTTTTTATTAAACCCCAAGACCCCGATCACTCCTTCAGCCCGATGTGGTCAATCCCCGTTAAGGATGGGTTCAACGAGGGTCAAGTATACTTTGAGGTCTTGGAGAGGGATAGGTTGAGGCTAGTCAACCATGACCCCCTGCAGCCAAAGTTGATTACTTGCTCGAGGATGACACCCTCGATCTCGCCAACGTGAGGAAAATCGAGGGTACGACCCTGAACTTTTACTGTTTCTTCGTAATAACTCGAACTGAGATCGAACTAATACCTTGTTCTTTTTTTGTAGATTTGGAAATGTCATTTGATCCCTCCAAGCTTCTCGCCAATGTTCATCACAAGGCCAAAGGTCCAAAGCTCAAAGTGTATGTCCCGTCCAAAGAGAAGAAGCGAGCTCGAGAGGGAGCCTCGAATAAGATCCCAAGCGGAGTGGGACAAATATCGAGGAGCCTAGCTTCTCTGTCACAGCCATGTCCTCGACACTCTGCTCGTACTTCCACTCCTCGCACCACACCGAAGGTAGTGGACCTTGAGGATGACGTACCTCTCCCTAACTCTATGTTGGAGAAGCATGCCTGATCTCCCCTCATCCTGAGTATAGTGAATAAGTATTTGGATAAGGTCGACCTTGGTGAGGAGATCAGAGCACTCGAGCTCATTACGCTGAAGGTAAGGACTCGACCTTGAAATTGTTCATGTGTTTTTGTATGTAGCTCGAGTGCTGATTGTTTCTTATATTGAGCATGGTTTGGCCATGAAGAGCTTGGGAAGCTCGATGCGATGAATGAGGAAAAAGAAATGCGAGTTTGAGAGCTCGAGGTCGAGTGTGATCTCGTACGGATCAAGATAAGAAAAGCTCAAGATCAGATTGGGACAGCCAAGGATAAGGCCGAGGAAGCCAAACTCAAGCTTATGCATGCGAGGAAGAAGTTCGAGGATGAACTTTCTAAGGCCCGAACTCAAGCAATCGACGAGTTCAAAAGTTTAGAAGAGTTCGGGACACTACTAGGATAGTACGGCTCGGGGTTGTATCATTACGGCCTGAGGTTAGCTCGATCATTCTTGAGGACCAAACAACCTGAAGACTCGAAGCCTCTCATCGGGGATTTGAAGATAGTAAACGAGCTTGCCAATGAGCTCAAGGTTTCCGAGTCAGAGGTAGAGGATGATACCGGGGAAGAGGTCGAAACTTTTACTTAAGACAATCCGACAGACTCGTCGGATCTAGACTAGGGCCCCTCCCCGAACTTTATTTTTTGAAAAATGTAACCAAGTACATTGCCCGATCTGGGACCTCTGTTAATGATAGATCGATGATTTTGTTATTATTTTTATTTTGTGTTCATTTATGTAGATAGTACGCATATGTTTTGGAATGCTAAGCTCGAGTATTTCATTTGGCAATGTTTTGGCCAACGAGCTCGAATTCTGAATAATTTGCTCGAGCTTCACACTTGTCCAATTTTTTTGGGAAAATGAGCTAGAGTTCTAAATAATTTGCTCGAGCTTCACCCTTGTCCGATTTTTGGGCAAATGAGCTCGAGTTCTGAATAATAGTTTGCTCGAGCTTTTTACTTGTCCTATTTTTGGGCAAATTAAGCTCAAGTCCTTAATAATAATTTACTGGAGCTTTTCACTTGTCCTAGTTTTGGGCAAATGAGCTCGAGTTCTGAATAATACTTTGCTTGAGCTTTTCACTTGTCCTATTTTTGGGCAAATGAGCTTGAGGTTTTTTGGGTGGACCCTAAAGTTTTACATCGATAGTGAATTTACACCTGATCCTGACCAGTACGTAATTTTATTGTGGGAAATATTGTCTGCATAGGTCAAGATATTGTGGTTGAGTGTGATTTTGGAGTACCAGCTGCATGTGTGGAGTACGACCTTACACTAGTTGAATGTGTTAGCTTCATCCACAGAGCACGGCTTTACACTAATTTAATGTGTCAGCTGCATGAGCGGAGTATGGCCTTATGCTGATTTCATGTGTTAGCTGCATGCGCGGAGCACAGCCTTATGCTAACTTAAAGTGTCAGCTGCATGCGCGGAGCATGGCCTTATGTTGATTTAATGTGTTAGATATATGTGCGGAGCATAACATTACGCTAATTTGTTTGGGACGAGTTCGTACTGTCGAAATAAATTTCAAATCATGAAAGAGTAAAAAGCACATACACCATAACTGAAGACTAAACTGTTTGAGGGCATGCAAGCCCGAACTAGAAGAAAAGACCAAAAAATAAAAAGAGAAAAACTTCCTAAGTACGAAATAGAAAACCAATCAACCTATGTAACTTGTTGCCTGATCGACAACTACTTGTAATAAATTTTCAAATTCTCAGTATTCCATGGCCTAGGGAGTGGTCTTCAAGCTGTATGCACCACCTCTCAATTTTTGTATAACTTTGTAAGGCCCTTCCCACACCGGTCCTAGTTTCCCTAGAGGATGTCCGGTAGCTTCTGCTCTCCTAAGGACCAAATCACCAACTTTGAACCTTCTTGTCCTTACCCAGCATTAAAGTGCCTTGCTATTTTGTTTTGATAACTTGTGGCCCTCAGCGAAGCTTGTTCTCAAACTTCCTCAAGCAGATCAAGGTGTTCGGTAGTTTGTCCCTCAACGTGGGGCTCGATCATCCTCTATGTTGAGAGGCCGACCTCAATCGGTATCATGGCCTTCACGCCAAAAGCTAGCACGAAAGGGGTCTCACCAGTTGCTATTTTATGAAATGTCACGTATGTCCAAAGTATGGCGAGCAATTCCTCGGGCCAGCTACCTTGGCATCACCAATCCTTGTTCGAATGTCTTGTAATATAATGCAGTTAGTTACTTTTGCGAGACCGTTACTCTGAGGGTGTGAGACTGAAGTCAGGCGATGGTCAATCCCAAGGTTGGTGCAAAATTTTTTGAATTGCGAATTATCAAATTGTCTCCCATTATCTGTTATCAGCACCTTCAATATCCCAAACCTACACACAACGAACGTCTAGATGAATGATGTGAGCTTGAGTTCTGAGATTATTGCCAAGGGCTCAGTTTCTACCCACTTAGTAAAGTACTCTACCACTATAGCAACAAATTTTACTTGACCTCTTACCAGAGGAAAAAGGTCCAAAGATGTCCACTTCCCATTGCTCAAAAGGGGCAGCACATGGGATGGAGGTTAGTTCTTCAGCGTGAGTATGTATCATATTGCCGAACCTCTGGCATTTGTCACACATCCTTATGTAGTCTGATGCATCCTTCTTCATGTTAGGCTAATAATATCCATATCTTATGAGTTTGTAGGTGAGCACACAGGGTCCTTGATGATTTCTACATATACCTTCATGAACCTACGCTAAGGTTTGGAGGGATTTAGAGGATTTGGGACATCTGAGGTAAGGTAGATTAAAACTCATGCGAAATAAGACTGCTCCAATAATGCAGTACCTTGATACTCTAATCTTGATGTTTCTTGCTTCCCTGGGGTTAGTTGGTAGGTTCCCACTATTCAAGTACTCCAGTATTGGATCTATCTAGGAAGATTCATGATCAATGTACATGATGCCCCTCCTCTGACTTATGTTTGGCTCGGTCACCATCTTGATGTGCACCGTTCTGTCCAATCCATCTATCCCAATGAACCTAAGTCTAGATAGTGCGTCAGCATCGCATTGTCAGCTCTAGAAATATTGTTGATCTCACAGCTTTTAAATCATCTCCGAAAATCATGCACCTTTAAACAATACATGCTCATCTTCTCATCTTTTCTCTCAAAAGTACCTTTAATCTGGCCAACCACAAGTTGTGAGTCACTGAAAACTTTAACATGCTCAAGCTCAAGGTTGCATGCCAATTCTAGGGCTAGAATGACAGCTTCATACTCTACCTCATTATTGGTTGCTTCAAATTCAAACCTGAGCGCACATTGGATCTTGGTAGTCTTGTTCGGGTTAGTGATGATAACTCCGGCACCCGATTCCGAACTATTCGATGCTCCATCTATAAAGATTTTCCAAATTTTTAAGGTCTTGCTCGAGTCCTTCTCCTGTGGCCCCCGAGGCCTAGAGGTTAGTTCTGCAATGAAGTCGGCTAAGGCTTGCGCCATAATTATAGGCTGTGGCTTGAACTCTATATCAAATTCACCAAACTCAATTCCCATTTAAGTAGTCTTCTTTTAAGTAGTCTTCTTGAGACATCTAGTTTCTGAAGTATGTGTCTAAATGGTTGATTAGTGAGCACAACCATAGGATGTGCTTGAAAATATTGACGTAGTTTTCGGGTAGCTACAACCAAGGCAAGTGCAAGTTGTTCAGCCAATGTGTACCAAGTTTCGACATCCAGAAGCACTTTACTCACATAGTAGATATGTCGCTGGACCTTTCCAATTTCCTTCACCAACACCCCACTCACCGCATTCTCGAAAACGGCCAAATATAACAACAATGTATCACCGGATTCTGGCTTGGTGAGAACTGGAGGTGCTGTCAATGTCTACTTCAGTTCTTGAAAGGCCAAATTTCACTTCTCATTCCAGTGAAAACTCCGGTTACCCCTTAGAACTTTGAAAAAGGGCAAGCACTTAGCTGCTGCTCGGGATACGAACCTATTTAAACTCGCGACCCGACCTGTTAATTTCTGAATGTCTTTCTTACAACTTTGGGCTCCATAGATACCAAGATTTGGATTTTGTTAGGGTTGGCCTCCC
This sequence comes from Fraxinus quadrangulata, assembly GCA_903798255.1. Classification (NCBI taxonomy): domain Eukaryota; kingdom Viridiplantae; phylum Streptophyta; class Magnoliopsida; order Lamiales; family Oleaceae; genus Fraxinus; species Fraxinus quadrangulata. Next base: position 17,645 of record CAIGRB010056636.1, read on the forward strand.
TCCCTCTATGCGTGATCATGAATCCTAAGAACTTGTCAGAAGTCACTCCAAATGTATATTTAGTAGGGTTTAACTTTATCTTGTACCTCTACAGTGTAGCGAAGACATCTTCAAGGTCAGAGATATGACCATCAACTTGCTTGCTTTTAACAACCATGTCATCCACGTATGCCTCGATATTCTTCCCTATCAAGTTAGCAAAGACCTTATTGACAAGTCTTTGATATGTAGTTCCTACATTCTTCAAACCGAATGGCATGACCTTGTAACAGTAAATGACAGAATCGACCATAAATGAGGTATTTTCCTGATCTTCTTCTGACATAAGAATCTGATGATACCCAGAGAAAGCATCTAGGAAGTTGTATAATTTGTGGCCTGAGGTACTGTCCACGAGGTTATCGATTCAAAGTAGAGGATAGCTGTCCTTAGGGTATGTTTTGTTTAGATCCGTGAAGTCGATGCAAACAACATTTGCAATTTCCTCTCGTATGACTTCTCGTCGCTCTGGCGCAAACTACCTCATCCTTCGCTTAACCGACTTTGCATCTGGATTATGTTGAGTTTGTGCATTGCAACTTCAGGGTCAATTCTAGGCGACATTCCAAGTGAAGACGTTGATATTACGGGATAGACAACTGATGAGTTGGGCCTTAGTCATAGCATCAAGATCTTGACCAATGGTAACTTTTCTATAAGGCTTGAGCTCAAGCTCGACTTCATCCATCTTTTCTATCGGGGCAAGTCTACCACGATGCTCGAGGTCTAGCTCGACTTCAGAAAGTTGCATAACGTCCGCCTTGATCTCCAGGATACTGGTAACATAGTACTGTCTCGCGAAGGTCTGGCTTCCTCGAACTACCCCAACCCCATTACTAGTAGAACATTTTACTGCTGGGGAAAGGTTGAGACAATCGCCTTGATCATGTTCAGCAAGGGTCTTCCAAGTATGGCGTTGTAAGCTATATCAGCACGAACTACCGGCTTGAGCTGTTCAGCTGAAATACCCATATGAACATAAGCCTCATGTGACAGTACGTTAGCTGCGCTTCCATTATCCACCAAAATTCTCCTTACCTCAAAATTAGCAATGATCGTTGATATAACCAAGGCGTCATCATGAGGAAAAGACACGCCCTCTAAGTCCTTTGATCCGAAGGTAATATCTTCTACATTACCTAGTTCCATGCTCGAGATCGAAGGGTATTGCCTGGTGTACTACTTACGCTCGCTGTTGGAATCTTCTCCTAATGCCATCTCTCCAACAATGATATTGATAGTTCTTGCGGTTGGTTGCTTATCTCCCCTATCTTCGGGAGTCTTTCCCTTATTCTAGCTATTCCGTTGATGCTTGTCATTACTAACGTAAGCACCTAGGAAACCCTTCTTGATGAGAACCTTGATTTTCTTTTTTTGGGGCGAAGCATCATTCAGTCGTATGTCCATGATCTCGATGAAAGTCATAGTACTTGCTTTTTGTCACGGGGCTTCAGGAGGAGCCCATAGTTTAAGAGGCCACTTTAACTCTTTGAGGTCTTTGATTTCCATCAAAATGTTAGACCTGATTGTGTTTAAGTGAGTGAAAGGTATCGGAGAGGAGTCTTGCCTTGGCTTGCTTTTGAAAGGATTTGGACGTTAGTTAGACTCATGTGGCCTCTTTAGATTGGGCTTCTTTGATAGTGGGGAATCCCTTCTTAGGAACATGGTCTCCTCCATGTTAATATATTTCTTAGCCCGAGTAAGTAAGTCGGTTATTGACTTGGGAGGGGTCTTTGACAGAGACATCTTAAATGTCTCACATCTTATAGCGTATGTTAGAGCAGATATTGCAGCTATGATATGTAGATCAGGGATAATTAATCTTTCTTTATTAAATCTTGTCATGAAACTGTGAAATATCTCTTGGGTTCCTATCGCATCTGCATGAACGACGCGACTGTCTTCCTGATGCGCTAACTACTTGCAAAAAAGGTGGAAAACTTGTAGTCAAGTCTGAAAAGGATGATATGGAGTTCGGCTCCAATGTGGAGAACCCTGGCTACATTTGGGAGTTTCTAAGGAAAGGCCTTACATATTACAGCATCGAGTGTGACCTGTAAGTTCATGATATCCATATATATGTTGAGATGATTGATGGGGTCGATTGTCCCATCGTACTCCTTTACCCAAGGGTATTTAAGCCGGTCCAATAGGGGTATGATAAGAATTTCGGGGTGAAAGGCGTGTTAGGGGTGAACCATGTTGTTGCTTGAGACTTCTGAAGCATTCCNGGGATGTACTTCTCTATTGCAGTAGCTGAGTCAGCATGGCCACTTGTTGGTGGAGTTCCTCGAATGCACCAGGAGCGACTACTGCCAACAGGTGTGGTGGCTCTTCTGATGATATCTCTTGGGGACCCGGATGGTCTTCGGTAGGGGACTGATTGTGAGTGGATGAGCATGTCGGAAGATGTCTTGAACGGGTGTTAACCATGGCTTCTGGTAGCGTTTCCCACAGACAGCGCCAATGATGCTACCAAAAATTGTACCTGAATGAACTTGAACTACCTGATTGAACTCCACACAAACTGGTCTCCAATATCTGAAATAAAGGTTTCGAGGTGTGCACTCGTCACCCCTCCAATACTTAAATCAGAAAGATGAATTGCGCAAAAGATTGTATACTGGAATATTAATGAAAAACGTACCTGAATAATGAGGCTGTGTCACATATTTATAGATGTGGAAGAGTGAAGTCCTAAAAGGACTCAACTACCTGTAGTTCTTATCCTTGTTATACAAGGTGTTTGGGTTATGTTAAAAGTGTACAATTTGGGTTAGGGTAAAATTTGTAACGAACTAGGAATTTGTACTTAAATAGAACTAACATTCATAGGAGTCATACATCAAGGTCAATACATCAAGGTCAAAGATGATACGTGGGTTAGGGCTGAAGACCCAACCAATTGTTGGGCCCGACCTTGGGCTCTACCCTGACCTTGGGAATGACCCAACTTGGTGGGACAAGGTCGGGCCAATGAGCTCGAGTTCGGGTCCATGGTCATCAAGTATATATCTTAATAAATTTTTAGTGAATTTTACAGAATCTTGGCTACTACTTTGATGGTGTTTTTTTTTTCTTAATAAATAAACCGTTAGCAATTTTTACCATACCTAGACTATTTTGATGGTGCATGTAAATATAGAATAACTAAATAAATTATTTTATGGCTAATACAAATGATTACTAGGAAGTGAGACTAAAACTTGTCTCGATCAATTAGTTGATTCCACAATGAATAGCACACGAATTATTTGATTATTAATTTAAATATCCTTTGTAAACAATACTCCCAATATTTGGAATTTCAAAGGTGAAAGTGAAAAATAATACTATAAAAATATGTATTGAGAATATACCTACCTACAGTAATTGAGCACGGGAGCACAAACAAGCATGCATGATTATGAATTTTATGTTAATGACTTTTTTAACTTATGATGTTAATTATTGTTAAATAATCCAGGTTTGCATTCCAAGGAAAACAAAAACTCAATTTGTTGGCATACTGTACCATGTGTTTTGTTCATATATTACACATGGTAAGAAGTGTATAATAAAAATATGTTATGCATGGAAGTCCATCTAGGGGGTGTAAAATAGGTAGGGTCCAGTCGCTTTGCTTGCCTATCATCAAGCTGGACTTGGTCCGTCATGCGAGCGTGCTCGCACTCACTTGTGAGGCGAGTCAAGTGCTTGTTGACTCGCTTCATTGAAGTGTGGCTTTGTTTGCGAGCTGATGAGCGACTCATACGAATATTTTGTTGCTTAGCTCAAGCTCACAGTTGGCCTTGAATGCATCAGTCAGCTGGACTTGCAACTCGGCTTACCCCCCCACTTTCCAACCCTATGTCCAACTAGTTCAAAGCGTATAAAATTGAGTATATTATTTGTTGTTACGGCGGGCATTGACGGAAGACTAATAAAACAAACTTTATTTTGATATAGTTAAAATTCATATGAATATTTTTCATCACTCTGCTCAATACATTGTTTTGAAAGACGGTTCATTTGTGACAAAGTTCATTTTTATGTTGATTGTACACTTACCAAACTTTCATATTTATCGTATTTAAAAATAACATACGTGGAATTCAATACCCCTATAGACATCAAAAGCTATAAAAGTTAACATGGCTTTAACACAACTCAAGTAACTCCAAAATTTTAGAACGTAATTTCCTTAACAACCATGCTACACGTATATAATTTTTTATCTAATTAGTTACCTTCGTCATTTATCAATTCGACAACTAATTAGATAAAAAATTATGTACAACAAGAATAATTATTTCCTTAAAAGATGAAAAATCGATACCCAATTGATCCTAAAACAACTTTTCCATTTATTTGTACAATTGGAATTTAAAATATAAGAGACATTTTGTAACTTTTATTGGACATGGCTTACGTCATGGTGAAGCATGCCCAGTGAGTTTATCGAGGTTCCTCTAAAATAAATGAATGTTCTTTTGATTTATTAAACTCAATTAAACAAAAGTTGTACCCATCACCTATATCAAGGTAGTACACACGGTGTAGAGTTGAAACCATGCGTGTCTTCAAATTTATTATAAAATTCTCTATTGCATGTTGAGAGGTTCAACTTTCATCAATATCATTGAAAAGTAAAAGGTGAAGGGCATAAAAGGTCCTTAAAAACATGATTATCGAGTTACAGGAGATTCTCACATTTGAAATGTTAATTCATATTTTAAAGTATTTCAGTGAATTTTAATAATTCTTGATAACAATGGTAACGATTGTCTTACGCCTTTTTAACGAGACTCCAAATCACGACTACGTGAAAGCCAATTAGCAAGTTCTATCAATCTCGCGCTCCACACTACTGTCCTACCTTGTCGAGCTGAGGTCTTGTATAATGTAGTTGAAGTGATCTATCACCTTCGTCAAAGTGCCATGTAAAGGTTGATCTTGCATAGTTCGACGAGGTGCTATAACCTGCTGTAAAAGTGATCCGAGGCAATTACCCTCTTTGTTGATAGAAAACGTTTCCCAATTCTCCTCTTTCAAAAGATCTTTCATACAAAATCTTCATTTAATTGATTAATGTGACATTTTTGCAGCAAATGCCTAAACGATCAACTTGTCAATTTACTTTTCGGATGTCAAACACGGGCTCTATGGTGGCTAATTTTCAGAACATTAAATGCCACTTAGCATGTTATTGATAGAATGAAACCTAGAAGTCTCCTTGGTCATGAGGATAAGATCACGTGTCTTTTCATACAATGACGAGACAATTAACCTCTTTCGTACAAGATCTTTCTATTGATTAATTGATGTGACATCTTTGCTGCAGACGTCTAAACGATCAACTTGTCAGTCTACTTTTCATATATCAAACCTATGCTCTAGAAGGCTACTTTTCACAAAAAAAAAAAAAAAAAAAAAAAAAAAAAAAAATTAAATGACACTTAGCCTTTGATTGATGGAGTAACACCTAGGGAAAAAGGTCTCCACCATCAGGATGAGGCCAAGTGTTTTTTCATCCAACGGTGATCATTCATCATCTTCTACTATAAAAACTCATAATTAGTGCAATTTGAAGATCATGCAATTTTAACGTGGCTCAAGTCTTTTGGTCATTCTAGATCTATATATACATATACAGTTAACTGACTTGACCGGCGTAGTGCACTCGGTAGCCTTTTCTACCTTCAGAGAAGACCATGTGTTCTTAACGGATTGTTCAAGTGTACATGAGCTTATCTACGTGGATGTTAAAGAAGTTGGGATCTGTTGGCCACGTCATCCATAGGGAATCGATGTCAACAGATTAGCTTTGGCTTTTCTCAACTTTTCTCTAAACTCGAAGAGTCCTCTAACTGCTCGTTAGCTCATTATTTCTTTTTTGCCTATTCCCATGTCAGACCACACAAGCATTATTGGCCTCTAAGAGGTCCTCAGATTCACAAAAGGTAGCGTGGTTCTACCATCTCTCTATCCAATACTTGTTATGGACTGTTTTAGCTTTGACGATCTCTGGAAGCAACATGTCCAATACCTTTGCTACCATCTCTTATGTGTCGTCCTCAAGAAATTTTGGTCCTTATTAGGGAGAATAGACTTACTTCTTGCCTCAGGAGGGAGGAGGCGAATTCTGCTTTAATTTTTCTTCAGTGGCCTCGATAGAAAGAAGAAGCAGCTTTGAAGTTAATCTCACCTTTAATGGGATTTGAGCAAGTGATGTGGGAGGTCCATGATAAATGTCACTAGTTTTTTAAGTTGCTTATCGAAAATCAATAAATGTCGCTAGTACTTTAAGTTTTTCGTTAGAAAATCAAAGTAGCAGAGTAAGGTTACGTTTTCAAATTTTTTGCAAAGTGAAAATTTGCAAAATGAGAGGAGTCCTTTTATAGGTAGAGGCGATGAACTTTAGTCGTTGGATAAAATCGAGATTGATCCTAGCCAGCCATTCATCAACTCATCTGAACCACTAAAACGAAAGGTCAGCCCTAACTAAAGGGCAAGATGAAACGGTGCATCACAAACATGCTTTTGGTCACATGGCATCAAGCTCATACAACCATAAGTCATTATTAACTTTAATGACCTAGGAGATACGTGTCTTGAAAGCAGATGACTCCTCAGTTGGTTTTTCTTTTTTTTTTGAAATCACTTTAAAGCCTTCAAATTAGAGGTGGCAATCGAGCCGAGCGAACGTCGGCTCGGTCTCTCGGCTCGTCAAAAACGAGCCACAAGCAGCTCGGGCTCGTCAAATTTTTGACGAGTTTCTCATTCAAAAATATTTTTTTTAAAGGTCTAGGAAGAAAAAAATAAAATAAAATAAAATTTAGGCGAGCTCGCTCGGCTCTTGAACCACGAGCTCGTGGGCCGAGCTCGAGCTTTGCTCATTACAAACGAGCTCGAGCCGAGCTCGTGCTTATACGGGTCGAGCCATTGACATCACTACTTCAAATCATTGGCACTAACCCAAAAATGTCATTTCAACTTATAGTTTCTTTCAAAGCATCGTCCTCTATGCTAGGAACTCTCCTCATATGCTAAGAACTCTTCTCTACATATAGCTTCGACAAGTTGCCTATTTTTCATAACATCATCCTTTATGCTAGGACCTCGCTTCTACATTACAACTTCATCAAGTTGCCTATCTTTTAGAGCATTGTCCTCTATCCTAGGACCTCGCCTTTGTCGCTGGCATAGCTGCTACACAAAGTATTTACTTCCATACTTTTCATTATATATATATGTGTATATTTATATATATCATTGCCTTGACTTGGGCGATTATTATGTTGTGTTCAAGTGCACAACTAAACAAGCAACCACCTAGCAAAAGTAAGGTAGAACACTCCATGCCAGAGCATTACTTCGACGATGGATCACCCTACAAATTCATGATTTGCTCAAGTCAAAAGTCAACGAATTATATAACTACATCTATACATGAATTTGGGGAACTATTATTGCGCTTTTTCTAATGAGGCTCCAAATCACGATCACGTGGTTGCAAGTTAACAAGCTCAATTAAGCACGCGCTCTACATTATTGTCCTACCAAGTCGAGCTGAGACCATATATAAGATAGTCAAAGTGATGCATCACCTCTATTGAGGTGCCACATAGATGCTAACTTTTCATAGTTTAGGAAAGGTGCTATAATCTGCTACATAAGCGATTTGATAGAAAACATTTCCCACTTTACCTTTTCCAAGAGATATGTTGTACACGACTTCTTATGATTGATTAGTGTGACATGTCTGCATCAGACACCTAAATGATATACTTCTCAGTCTACTTTTCAGAGGTCAATTCTAAGCTCTGGGGTGACTACTTTGTACAAACATTAAATGCCACTCGCCCTATGATTAAAAGAGTAACATATTGGAGAAAATGTCTTGGCTATTAGGATGGAGCCACGTGTGTTCATCCAATGGTATTGCCAATTAGTCTCTTTGTTAATAGAAAATGTTTCCCGCTTCCCCTCTTATAGGAGATCTTTCGATGAATGATTGAGGTGACATCTTTACAATAGACACCTCAATCTACTTTTCAAATGTTAAACCTAGGATTTAGGAGAGTACTTTTCAGAAATATTAAATGCCACTCTGCTGTGATTGTAATAACACCTAGGAGAAAATGTCTCGACCATCAGAATAAGGTCACGTGTCTTGATCAAACGGTGACAATTCTTCCGTTTCTAAAATAAAAGCTCATAACTTCATTTTAAGGTAATGCAATTTTACACATTCAAAATAAGATTGCTCACATATTAGTTTTCTCGTAGTCCCCTGATGTTCGAACACTAATGTGACTGAATTGACCACATGAGTGCTCACGATCGCCTCTTCCACCTTCGAAGAAGACCACGTGTTCATAACGATTTGTTCAAGTGTGAAGGAGCTTATATACGTGAACGTGAGTATGTTCTCCACATCATCTGTATAGACATCAAGGTCAATAGATTGTATGGTCCTATATCTCTCTAAACTTGTACTTTATTTTTAATTATATCTATGTTCCATGATTTGATTAAGAAAATAAGGCGTTGTTTGAGAGCCATTAACTTATTGTAATGTATTATAGAATAATAGATTGATGAATAATGTGTGGTTAAAAAGTAAAGAAATTTTATTAGTTTGTGTTTAGAATATTTTATTGTGTGAATACGTGGTAGAGAATGATACTGTAGCAAACAATTTAAAATTTTAAAGGATAACAAACATGGCTAAAATTAAACACCTCATCTCAATCAAATATGGCTTGCGAGGTCAATTTAGCAACAATTATAAAAAACTATTTTCTATATAATTAAGATGGATTATAGATATTTTTGGTCTCTAATTTCAGATTGATAAAACGTGGCCAATTTTACACTGATTCAATTCTCAAATTTTTTTTTCTTCTTGTCAACAAGTTTTTTTAGGTAGAAAATTATGTACAAGTATAATGGAGAAATGATTATATATTTTCATTCAATTTTTCAATTGAAACACTAATTTAAGAGCATAATTTAGCCTATATTTGATTATCATTATTGACAAAAAAAAAATGATATTTTGAATAGTTATTTTTATGGAGAATTTGTGGTTAAGAAATATAATTTTTTTTTATTTACGTGAAAATATTTTATTGTGTGAATTTTTGAATGAAAATGAGTATAAAAATGAAATAATTTTGTTTTAAAAGGAGACAAACATGAGCATAGTTAGTGCTAGAAAATGTCAACATTTTATTATTCAATCAAAATAATTAAGAATATATTTGACAATAATTGATTCGACGGTTAAATCATCGTGTCACCAGTTGAACCTCTGACCCATTGACTTGCTGCATTATCATGATCAATGTTCGAATTGAGTCTAACAATTATGAGCATAATAGAGATAACAAAACGCTTCCCCTTCATCCCATCCCTCGTTGCGGAGAATGAGGAGTTTTTGATTAGTTGGAAAATCGAGTGGGACAAGATTCAAATATATATAGAAAAGTAATCTATTTGTACAATTATGTTTGACAATTATGGTTGACATTTGGTGTTTTCAAAATTCAGATTATTGATTTTAAAAATAATTTTTGAAAGGAATAAATTTGATGTTGCAAAATGTAAATTGTCAACCAAATGATCAAATAAAATTGTGTAAGTAACGTGATTGATAGGTAGAATTCACGTCTCCAAGTACGCCAAATGAAGAGTACCATGAATTTTTGCTTCATGAGAGTAGTACTCTCTGACAACCTCGTTTTATGGTTTAGCCGGCTTTAGCCCTTCGCTAATGGAATATATTTAGCAACTTTTTTCTTTTCCAAACTTCAATATATGGAAACTGCCAAAAACAAAAAAAAAAAAAAAAAAGTTCCATCCTT
>CAIGRB010056636.1:28217-60169 GCA_903798255.1 Fraxinus quadrangulata
AATACAAAATTACTGTTTTACCCTTTTTAAAATTAGTGGAAATGGTGAAAAAAATTTTGGTAGTCATTATAAAATATTATATGAAATTAGGTGACAATGGTGAAACGTTATATGAAATTGGGTGATCATAGATGAATTTAACCATTTTAGATAGTGACTTAAAAAAAGTGTGATTAAAAAATAGATTTTTTTTTAAAAAAATTTATGTACAGAATATTTTATTACGTGAATATGTAATTGAAAATAAATATGTAGAATAAAAAAATAATTTTAAAAAAATGAGAACTAAACAAAGAAGTAAGCTTACGAAAGTACTCTATAAACTTGAATTAAGAATGGAACATTTTTATGGATTATTTTTGTAGGTTTCAACTAAGAACTTAATTCCGAACAAGTAGTAATTTCATTCTTTTAGACTTTGATTCTTATTAATCAACAAATAAATAGAGTTTAAATAGACGTCAAATATTTTTCAGTTCATTGTTTTCTCATACCATGTTTTATTTTTGTTAAGAAATAATATTATCAACTATCAAGTGTCTTGTTATACTATGTTTTCTTTTCCATTTTTTGGCCACGTTTGTTTCGGATTGTAGAAAATTTTATAGTAAAAAACTTTTGGAAAAATCCATTTGTACAATTAGTGGATTACAACACTTACAACACACTCACATTAGGATGGAGTCCACCAATTAATTACTCAATGAACCTCATCCTAACGTGAGTGTGTTGTAAATATTGTAATCTACTAATATTGTACACATAAAATTGTTAATAGAAAAGTTTTTGATTATTTCGTCAAATAACAGTCATTCAAAGTTTTTTTTTTTTTTAACTGTACACACGAAGAGCCTCATGGGGGTGAGTAAGAGTTTGGTCAGGTGAATACCCCACATTTACCTCGATTGCATCAGTAACTTTTTGCACACAATGGAAGAGCATGCATAATTGTGTATATAATATTATTGATGGGAATACTGTCAATTTTGCTTCCAAATTAATTATTTCACAGCCAGTGCAATTATTAACCGTACAATTCTGAAAATTCGTGCTCCATTTTGCTTCCTAATTGTTCTAGAATATTTTGGGAGTGTGAGTTTATTGTCAGCGTCAGGTAAAAATTACTGGATTATTCTTGGTGTATATAGGAGGTACCATAATGATGTCCATAATGAACACATGGTACCCCTATTGAAGGGAGTACCGATATTGGCTCCTTTCAAAAAGAGTGCACCATGTGTACATTATAGACACCATTATAATTCTCACTATGTACACCAAACACTACCCAAAATTACTAGACCTAAAAGCACCAACCAATTATATGTAAGTTCTTTTTTGTCAAATCTTCTACAAAGTAGTTTTATCCATTAATTTATATCTGTAATTGTACCATCGAAGTATTAGTTGGATAATCTCAAAAGAAATGGTGACAATATTTTAAAATTGAAAAAAAATATTATCGACTTAGCATTTCGACAATAGTATTAGGGTAATGCATTACGGGTGAATGTAGCCAATAAACTCATCGTTCCGATTTAAACTATATTTTGTCAAAAAAAGTTAATATTGAGATTTTCTATCTAAAAGTTTAAACTCGTTAATAATACATAAATTTGTAAATAATTGAACTGTACAATTTTCAAACCAATTAAACTTTTTAGCCTCCTTTCTAGGATTTATTCTAAGAGGCGCCACCATACTTGAACTTTAGGATTATGTCATTTGTTTATTAATTTTTTATACCATTGCCAATATTTGTATTGTTATCAACAAATAATTGGATGAAAAATTTATTTTTCTTAAATTGTTCAATTGGTAATGCTATATGAAAAAGTATAAATAATGATGTATACTAAGCCATTGTTTAACATTCATTCTATTTCTCCTTTTTTTTTTTTTCCTTTTTCCTTTCAACAACACATTCTATCAATAAAATAATATTACACATAAACTCAAAAATTCTCCTTACTTTTTAACCACACATCTTCTATCAATCACTATTCCAAAATATATTCTTTTCTCAAAATGGGTGTCAAACACAAGCTGAGTGGGCGTTTGGTGGAGATTAAAATTAGATTTTTAGTAAATTGTGATATAAATTTTTGAAATGTGTGGTTGAAAAGTTGTGAGATCCATGAAAAATATGATTAATATTGATTGTTTGACTTTAACTTACATTAAAATATGATTTTAATCAAAAAACAAGACCCAAGTAAGATTGTACACTTTATTTGTGCAACATCAAAATTTGTTGAGATCGTCGTTAAAATTAATATCTACATACATGTCAATCGACATTGACTAAGTCAATTGTAGTGGAGGCCTTCCAAGTGCAAAGGTCGCTAAATTTCCATCTATATTGTTGAATTATTTAACTTTAAATTGACAGACATCAAAATACTTCGTTTGGACATAACTATGTAACATATTTGATGTATGTGTCAATTGAAACTAACAAATTTCTTACGTTTTCATTTCCATCATCAAAATTTGACATAACAACTCAATCTAAAACGTCAATTTATGAATTTGTTTGAATGATTTCACGTTTTCTCAAATAAATTAAAACCTAAAGATTCATTCAATGATACCCATTGTTTAATTTAAGACTCTTTTTGTTAAATAATCATTTTCAATCGTACATTCATATTAAAATATTTTGTACGTAAATATAAAAAATTTCATTTTTAACCATATATTTTTCTAAAAATATTATTTAAAACTTTTTTTTTTATTTTTAAATAATGGGCATGTCCAAAGGCTGTCTAGAGTTGAGTCTTGAGCCCCAATTTTCACCTCAAAATTTTGTTCTTCTCTATTATATTTTCAATTACATAATCTTTTATAAAATAATGTTATATGTAAATAAAAAAAAAATTCCTACTTTTTAAATCACATATTTATTTTTTTTAAAAAGAAATACTATTTCAAAAATTCTAATTTTAAATTGGGGCTGAATGTATCTTCGAGTGTGCGTTTTCAAGTGTGCTGTGGTACTGTAAGAGAGAACAAATTTGTCCTCTTTGAATTGGTGGGACCAATGCCATTACCCTTTAAATAGCTGCTATCCCATCTACACTTTCTGCATTCCCTCTCTGAGTAAACCAATACACCTTTAAACCTTCTTTACTTACCCCAACGCAATCCAGTATATACCTTGTCATATTCACCCAAAATATCCTACTTGTTTCGCTATTCTCCTTCTTCTTGCTTCTTTAAGGCTTTAAGTAGGAAGCAGACAAAACGGGTCTACCTGTGTGGATGCTGGGATTCGGGGCGGAGCGCTTGCGGGCTGACATGAATCGTTTGCTCGCATTACTCTTCCACCAGGTTTTAATTATTTGCTACAAAATCTATTATTCCCAATGATTACCGTTATTCTTATTTATTGGGTTCAGCAGTATATTATTTACTGTCACAAAAATAAAATGTTTACTTATTCTGTAATTTATGCGTGAAATTTGTGTGTGGTTTTAATTACAGGGAGTGTTGGATGAGCAATTTTTGCAGCTCCAGCAGCTCCAAGATGAATCCTCTCCAAACTTTGTTTCTGAGGTTGTTAACATATACTTCCACGAGTCTGAGAAGCTGTTGAGGAATCTCAGAGGATTGCTGTATTTCTCTCTCTCTCTCTCTCTCTCTCTCTCTCTCTCTCTCTCTCTCTCTCTCTCTCTCTCTCTCTCTCTCACACACACACACACACAAATGAAGTTTTTTTTAAACATCACTTTGAGCACATACTTACGAGGGAAGGTTCAGCTCTAACTCCAACATGCAGAGGTGGGAAGTAGAATATATGAGCTAAAACTACGAGTCGTTTGTCTTAGTTATATCTCGTCATATTAGCTTCTTGGTGACATTCGAACTTGTTGCTTGAAGGAGATTTTAAAAATGTATTACTGTATCCATCTACAAGTCCATGAATAATGTTACTTTGCCCAGAAAATGTGACATAATGGTTGCAAAATAGGTGTTAGGCAAGATATGATTGGTTGAAAAAGCGATTGTGTCTTAAACAGTCCAATGATAAATAATCATGTGATATTATGTTAATAATTATGTCAACTATTATGTTCATGCAGCATGATTGATAAGCTCATAGCTTCTTAATAGTATTTCACACACATACATGCATACAGGCAAAAAGTTAATCTTTCAGACACTTATACACGCATGTTAAGCATGTAAACAGTGAAACTTTTTTATTTGAAAAAGGGTTACTTGTGAACATTCAAATCATACATGCACGGAGGCAAATACACTTTACGCGGTTAAGTGATTAGTGAATAATTTAATTTGATCAGATAGGTTTTGATTTATGTGTTAATGGCGGAAAAACAGGCTGGATAGAGAGTTCTCGGACTACATGAAAATGGGAAGTCATTTAAATCAGTTTATGGGTAGCAGTTCAAGTATTGGTGCCAAAAGAGTCCGAAATGTATGCGTCGCCTTTCGCGCTGCTTCCGAGCAAAGTAACAGAGCCCGGTACGTTCAATCTCTCTCTTTGTTTATTCACGAAGGCACACTTTTAAGTTAAGGGAAAAAAACCCTCAAACATATTTCACTCTATTTTAGGTGTCTGAGAGCCTTGGAGCTGTTAGAATATGAGTATTGTTACCTTAAGAACAAACTGCATGAACTGTTCCAGGTAATGCAATATCTCAGTCTTCAAATTTTAGATTTTTTAGGCATTAATTAATATGATGATTACTGTACAGATTGAGCAGCAGAGAATCCTAGCAGCTGCAGGGACGCCAGTTCAGCACCACATAGACAACCCATAGCCCCATATTTACCTGTGAATTGCAGAGCAGGATCCAGTTTATCAGGAAGAGAAGTAATAAGTATCGATGGTGACAGATTTTTCACCTGATTAGACATGTGCCTTTATAAATGGTTTTGTTTGTATTTTGGGTTTTTTGATGCAAATGCATGCTCTACAGTCACAATTGAAGAAGGCTGCAGTTTTTGGGTTTCAAGTCTTTATAGGGATTCGGCAGCTTCAGAAGGTTTAGCTAGCTTATTTACTACTTTTCTTTGTAAAACTGCCACTTCTGATAAAACCAAAAAGCAGCGTGTAAAAAATCTTAACCTTTGATCAAAATTGTGTAAGCCGGGCAGGCCGCAGGCACTCCATTTTATGAATCAATGAAAAGCAGGCAGATCAGTTCGAGATTCGGTTATGGATTACTGAATTTAGATTTTCACTAACTTGTAGCAAGATTGGTTCAATTAAAAGTTATTTTTGTTGGGAAATAAAATGGATCGAGATAATATATATAACACAATATAAAGTATATAAACGCAAATAAAAAACAAGATAAAAGGTAAAATAATTAATGGCAAATGAATGGAGTACTTTAAAAATACACTTAGATAGAAACAAGATAAAAAATTACGTGAAATAAGGAAACAATATTTTCTAATAAAAATACGTGCAAAGAAGCAAAAAGTATTTTTTCAAAAAATCTAATTGGGTCAAAAAAATCTAATGACGATTTATTGGCTTTGAAGTCACACGTTAAACACTTGCCCACGTGTACCTTAATCACGATTTCTTAGCTAGCCTATATGGGGAATGGCTTGCCCATGCTTGGTGTGAGCTATTTCTATACTTCGCATCCCATATACGCTTTGTAAGCTGAGGGCGGGGTTTGTGGAGTGTATTTATTGATTTAACAAATAGTCCCCAAAGCTCTGCTTTATTATTGATAATAAATCTAGGACTTCAATTGTACCAAACTATGGAGCTGCAAATTTATTGATAGCTTTGCCTGAACATATTTTTCTGTGTTTATCCTAGATTACATTGGTTACATTAAGAGAATGTGTTTGAGATTACTGCAACCTTACGAGCGCGTTAATGGGCATGTTTATGTTTTTTTGGTCTAATGAACCATTATGTGTTTAATGTGCGTGGGGTTCACACATGATTTTGCAAATTTATTTCAGTATACGATCACTTGCCCCATTTATTTTTAACGGTCACAATTATCATTGACATGATTCAATGGTTTATATCTTTCGTAAGAAATTTATAAATGTGTCATTACCTCCATGGGTGTTCTTTATTTTGGCGCCTTTAATTGTTGGGTTTGGTTATATTCCTTATCAACTTCGAAATCTTTTGTCTAGGTATCTGTTCTCTTGCCTTCTTTCTTTGTAACTTTATTCGCAATGTCTTCCTGGAGTAGTCCTTAGAGTGTGCTTTATGATTCTGGGAGTTCTAGGCTTGGGGATGATTCTTCTAGTGCTTCTTCCTCTTTTGTAGAAGTGCTATGCAATGATGTGCTTCTTTATAGGGTAATTAATTATTCTGGTACGTGTCTCAACCCAGAACTTCGAGAAAAAAGTAGTTTTCGATCTAGGGTTGGGATATAAATAAGTTATGCGAACCTTCGAGTAAGCCAGCCGTCCTTAGCGAAGTGCTGAGGAGATTTTTGAAGCCTCAAGAATTTTTTCCAATTTTATTGAATAGAATTTAATGATATTAGGGCTCGATTTAACTTTCCCGACGACATAGAATTACTACGTCCTATATCATTTCAAACAATGGAAGTAGAATTACTACGTCCTATATCATTTCAAACAATGGAAGTTCCCCATGTTGTATAGCTATTCATAAACATTCCATATATATGGAATTTTGAGTCCATTTGAATCACTTTTTTCCGAGATGTTCTTTCTTTTGTTAATATCTCCTCTACCCAAAACTGACTCCAAATGTGTGGGCCCAAATTTTTGGATCTTTTGTTACGGGGATCTGCAAGTTTAGAGCGAAAATTATCGCCAGATATATTTCATTCTATTTATCGTCCTGTGCAAACAGGGAATATTGTGAGTCCTAAAATGGGTATTATTACATTTGTCCTCATTTTCCTAGGTAATTCCCGAACTTGTAGTTACTCTTAACCATCTGCATAATTGGCATGAGAGCTTTTTTGTTCGTTCGAGGCAATTGGAGGTTTTATCCTAATGACCTTAACCCTTCGATTGTAATGCCTCAAACTTATGGTGAGTGCAATAAATATTGATTTGTTGCTTGTCTTTCTGCTTAATTTTTTTATTTCATTATGGTGACCTAGTACAGGTAAACCATCTATTTTGCTTCATAGTCAGACTCTTGGTGACCTTTATGCTTTAATAGCTCATATCCTTAACTTGAGTTTGGAAGTTCCTTTCAATTCAAACTTTTACAACGTTGGTATTCAAACTACCATGGGGTTATGAGTTAGATTCTTTGTTTCTGATTTTGGCATTTTTTTTGGATAATGCCTAGTTTTTCGTTTTTCTTCGTAGTGTGGATTGACTTTAATGCAAACCTTTATAAGCGCTAGAAGACTTCTTCGCCTAAGGATTTAGGCACTTACGAACTTGAAAGGATTAGTCACGTTTTCCTTAGGGATACGATCATATAGCATATCCCTCTTCAAGGGTCTAGGGAACCGAAGCCTCCCATTATCGATACTTCGATTCAAGGGTCTTTGCCTTCAGAAAATGTGCCTTCTGTTGGGAATCTACTTAAACATGCGCAGCGGAAAATAAGCAATTTCAATTCCCATACAAGGATCTACATTGTATTTAGATAGAAACTGTGATAGAAATTATACCTTTGATGATTAATGCAAACTCCTTTGCTTTTTCTTGAACTGGAACGATCACGATCTGCACTCCAAGCTGTCCAATTGTCCAGCCTCCAATGGTGATCCACACAGAGAACAAGAATGACGGCTAGGGTTTCTTTTCTTGTGCTAGCAAGAATAATAATGAAAATCCATGTCTTTTCTCAAACCCTAGGAACATATTAATATAAGTTCAAGTGGGCTCGGCCCGTCTCTTAAACTTAACCCGGTCCAATATTTAATTAATCAAATTAATTAAATCTGGTCCATGAATTAATTAATCCAATCAATTAATTCGGGCCTATTAATAAGTAACCCAATTAATTAATTATCCAACACTTGTCAATTAATTAATTGGTAAATTTCATTCTTCTGGTTCTCTTTTGTGTGTGACCCATTAGGTTCCCAATCACGATGCCTAACGATGTAAATTATTATTTTGATCTAATCAAAATCGATAAATTAAAACACCCCTTTTAATTTATCACTAATTCACATTCGTCGTCCCAGATTGACATCTAGCAATGTGTCAGGGCAATACATGTGACGGGAAATGTCATGTAGTGTGACAAACCAAACTTGTTCGTTTACCGTGAAACTATAATCCTTTCGTCAATATGATCCGATCAATTATGAGATATGGATATGTGTCAATCTCGTTTATCGATCATATCTTTTATCCTACTGTTAAGTCGATGTAAGTCGAAAACTCTTTTTCGACTTATGAGTTCACCTTGGCCAAGGATTTCATTATCAACTTAACTAGATAAAATATAGATCATAATCTCTTACTATCTAAGAGTGACGAATCCTCTATTGATCATTCACAACCTTCATATGATTCTTGACATACCCGAACGATGCCGTATTAGCGACTCTTGGCAGAGCAACATCCAACATCACCAAAGTATGACTATCCTCATATAAGGTACTATGATGACCTCAAGTCAAAGGACCAATTCCACTACCGAACGTTAGAGATTAACCACTAACACTCAGATAGTTATCCATGTGGAATCTCCCAGTGGGTCTCCAATATTTTGTTCTATAACAAAATATCCACGTGTTCATTTAAGTGTCACCACACTTTAGCTTGTGAGATCAGCTACTTACTTCACAAGTAAAAATGACACACGTGATGGTCTATCCGTAATAACGATATCCGTATCTCGTTATTACTTCGACCACGGACGATTTAAGATTCAGTCATATGTAATTTGTATCTCACAATCACAACTCCTTGTGATTAACAAATTATCAAGACTTGAATCTACGGATTCTATTATTTAATTTATTAGAATATAAATTCAATTAAATAATAAATATTGCCATATAATATGCATTGATTATATATATTTAAAGTGTTTATGTCCCAAGTTGATTGGACCTAGGGCATAACACTTACACCTTCTTCTTCGCCTATTCGTGTTAGGGACCTCTTTAAAGGGAAACAAAAAATGTGAAGTAGGTCCGGGCGAACTTCGGATCCCAAATTTTTCTAACTCCAGCTAAGGTCTCTATTAAGTCCCCGTCGTCATGATAAGCTAGATTCATGGATTTTGTCCACGCTCCCCCTTTTTACTTCTCGGATTACGAGGTACTTATTTTAATCAGTCCTGGGAGAAACTTGCTGATGAACTTACTTCTACAAAAAGGGGATAAATAATTAAAGGTCATCTGATGCAAGCTGCAGTATTACACTATGACTAGCAGACAGAGTACGAGCTTTCCGTAACACGGGCTAATGGTTTAGACAAGGAGGTTCAGTTCTTGGAAGATAAACGTGACATTCTTCAGAAGAAATTGAATATTATTGAAGGGGAGAAAGCCAAGTATAAGAAAATGTGTAGAAGAGCAGAGAATCATGGTAATGCAGAAGCTACTTTGCTGTTAGATATTAGGATACTCTCCAAAGATTTAATGCAGACTAAGATAAATAATCAAGCCTATGTCGAGCGGATGGATTGCGAGATTAGCAAGTTGAAAGATGAGCTCCAAATGGCTAAAATTGATTATTTTTTTACGATAAAATATCTTAATAAAATGCGAGATGAGATGGTTTCACTCCGTCAAGATGTAGAAAGTAGCGAGATAGAACTTTCTATTGTAGAGTATGTGGTTGCTGAGAGGAATGCTTTCGAAGCCAGAATTTTTGAAAAATCCATTTAGGAATGAGAAACAAAGTTCTTGAAATTATTAAAATTTTTCATCTGGAATGACACGTGGGTTTTTTTAGAGGTTTGTAAAGAGGATGTCAATCACACCTTGCTTTCCGAATTTCTTTTGTTAGCCTCGGGGTTCTAAACATTTATTCCCTTACCGTCGAACATTCTCAGATTATTCTTCCATATGAAGCCGATGTGTAACTGAGACAGCTGACACGTCTATTAACTTATAGGATATCTTTGTTTAGTGCCGTGATTAGTTTGGAGGAAAACATTCTTTACGAACGCCATATGTATATAATTCAATTTTTGGAGCGGGCAAACCATATCATTGAAACGACTCCCATCATACAAGTACTTCTCGTGTAGATACAATAGATTTTAGTCATGATAATTTTTTAATAAAGAACTGTTGGCCTATGATTGATCTCATGTTTTGATTATAACAAACACGGTGTTTTTATCTCTTAAGATTTGTATTTAGAGTCTTCATTTTTACATGTTACGAACTTGATCAAATTGAAGACAAAACAATTGCTACAAATGCATGTGAAGGTGACGATCAAGAAAGCTCAAGGTGAAAATCGACCACTTTGCGTCAAATTCAAAATCGAGTAACAAAATGTGCACTTGCACCAAATCAATAGAAGATATTAGAACTATATATTTGAACTCACTTGTAAAGGTAAAATACTTTAATTCCTAACAATGACTTATTGAAACGCCCAAGTGACTAATTTGTTTATGCACAATAAAAATTCACTCCGTTAAATGTTTGCACAAAAAAATATTTTTCAAAGGTAAGAATTTCAACTTAATTTTCAATCCTATTAGCATTACTTTGAAAAATCAAGTAAAAACGTTATGCAAAAATCTTACCGGTTGTAAACAAAACAAAAAAAATAAAAGGGCCAAAGTTCTAGTCATTCGGACGTCCGGATGGCGAGCCGAACGTCCAGTTCGACTGCAACGATCGATTTTTTGACCGTTCTGATTCTAACATGCAACCTATTTTTCAGTCAATCGGTATTGTTCTGGACTTTCGGATCTGGTTCGATAAAATTTTTTTATGTTTTCAACTGTTATAAATACCAACTCACTTGTCATTCATTATAACAATAAAAAGAGCATTCAAGTGAGGTTCTTTGAGTAAAAATTGTAATGATTTCTCATCTCATTTATTATCATAAAATCATTTTTGCTTTGAAAAACTTTTAATCAAATTAACTTTTGAAAATCATTCTACACATCAAAGTTTTTCATACCTAACACTTGATCTTCATTCATTGTTATTTATTAAAGTGTTAGCCTATTTTTCTCTTGGTATTTAATTATGATCATATCATTTATTAAGAGAGAAATTTTAATTTGTAAAATCAATTTTCTTTAAACTTGTGGGTCGTGTTGATGTCTCGTAAAGCTCAACGTTGTATAATGATTGGTACTCCTTAATTGTAAGTCATCGGAAGCTCTGTAGCTGGTTGGATTGCACCACAAGTCATCAACATAGTGAAATTGGTCTTTCTCATGTGGGAGAGCTTGGTAATGAAGGAAGTAAATCATTGCGTTGCATCGAACCTCCATAATTATATTGTTTGCATTTTTTATTTCTCTTTACTTATTATTTTCGTATTCGTGCTTATTACTTGAATTAATCTATCTAGTTATTACGTGCTTAATTTTAGATTAAAATTTCGAAAAAGTGTTAAAAACTAATTCACCCCCTTCTGGTTAGCTATTCTTGGGCTTTCAATTAGGATCAAAGCGAGGTGCTCGTTTTAAAATTAAGATTTTATAATCTCGAGCAATGGCTAACCACAACAATCTTCAAATCTCGAGGGGGTATTCCACAAATTGATTTGATGGCACACATTATAATAAAGTTATAATGATGATTTACATTCAATCAATAGATTATAATATTTGGGAAGTCATTGAATATGGTCCTTACGTGCCTACCAATATTATTAAAATTGATGAAAAACCCGATCAATTTATTCCTAAACCTAGAGATGAATATGATGAAGATGATAAAAAAAATTATCCTTAAATGACAAAAACTTACTTTATTGTGCCTTAAATAGAAATGAGTTTAATCGTAATAGTACATGTGACATGCTTTAGAAGTCACTCATGTGTGGCACGAGTAAGGTAAAAGAAACAAAGATTAATCTCTTGATCAAAGAATTTGAAAATTATTTCATAAAACAAGATGAACTCATTGTTGACATGATTACTCGCTTCACCGATATTATTAATAGCCTCAAAGGCTTTGATCGTAAATTTATTAATGGCAAGCTTGTGAGTAAAATACTTTGGTCATTTTCGAAAGATTGGAGCTCGTTGAGGATGTTGATAGAGAACGTCAAAGATGTCAACACTTATCTTTTGGAGGAACTCTATGGAACTTTGATGACATACGAAATCAACAACGTCGAAGCCAAAGAGAAGATGAGGAAGAATAAGGAAGAATCAAAAGAGCTTCACAGCGTCAAATTGCTCTCAAATTGGCAATTGATGAAGGAACTACAAGTGAGTATATGGGTGATGAAGAGTTTGATGATCTCGTGCTTCTTGTCAAAAAATGGAGAGACTTTCGAAATAATCGAAAGTCTTAAAAGAAAGAAGAAAAGAGCGAAAAAGAAGTAAGAAAATTGTTTGCTATGATTGTGACAAACTCGGTCAAGAGAGAACCGAGTGTCTAAGCAAAAACAAAAATTTCAAGAAAAATGCACTCCATGCAATATGTAATGAAAGCAACGATGATGATCGCGATGAAAAAGAAACTCAAGAAGAAATCGCCAACATATACTTTATGGCAATCGATGATGATGTAAATTCTATTGAAAACTTCTCATGTGATAATTTATCTTCCTCTTATGATGAAATTTTAGAAGAATTTGAGAAATTCACCCTTATTCATTCTATTCTTAAAAAGAAACGTACATTATTAAAAAGTGAAATAAAGAAAATTTTGGAAACTAAAAAGGAAAACATTGATTATGATTCATTATACCAAAACTAACTACCAATGACCCAAACTTGTATAGGTACCAAAAATCAAAAGTTGAATTACTATTGTAGGTACCGAAGAAGATGACGAGCAAATGGTTCTTGGATAGCGAGTGTTCAAAGCACATAGAACTTTACTATTGAATTTCAAAAGGAAAGATGGAGGTCATGTCACATTTGGAGACAATGCAAAGGGAAAAATCATCAGAATTGGAAGCATTGGTAATCATCTCTCCTCTTTCGTTGAAAATGTACTATTGATAGATAACCTCAAGCATATTTTACTTAGTATTAGTCAATTATATGATAAAGGCTATCATGTTAAATTCGATTCTTCTAAATATCTCATTAAGGACGTTATATTTAAGGAGGTATTATTTATAGAAAGCCGAATGAAAGATGTTTATATCATAAATATCGATTTTAAAAATGATGAAAAATGTTTAGTGAGTTTGAAAGTGGATACTTGGCTATGGCATAGAAGACTAGGTCATGTTGGCATGAATCTCGTTTCAAAAATCTCCAAAAATGATTTTATCAAAGGTCTCCCAAATTTGAAGTTTGAAAAAGATAAAATTTGCGATACATGTCAATTTGGTAAACAAGTAAAAAGTTCATTTAAATCCAAATTGCACTCATCAACTACAAAATCACTTCAATTGCTTTACATTGATCTTTTTGGACCATCAAGAATCGCTAGCTTAAGTTGAAAATACTATACTTTCGTTATCGTTGATGATTTATCTAGATTTACTTGGGTTATTTTCTTAAGTCTTAAAGATGAAGTTCTAAAAATCTTTAAATTTTTTTGCAAAAAGGTTCAAAATGAAAAGAGATACTCCATTACAAACATTAGAAGTGATCATGATGGAGAATTTGATAATCTCGCCTTTGATGAATTTTACAACTAAAATGGATCTGAACAAAATTTTTCGGCTCCTAGAACTACTCAACAAAATGGTGTAATAGAAAAGAAAAATCGCACATTGAAAAAAATGGCTAGGACCATACTAAATGAAAATAGCATGTCAAAATATTTTTGGGTCGGAACCGTTAACACCGCTTACTATATTGTTAATTGAGTTTTTAATTAGTCGAAAGAAAATCAAAACTCCATATGAACTTTGGAAAAATAGAATTCCCAATATCGGTAATTTCAAGTCTTTGGGTGCAAATGCTTTAATCTTGAATACAAAAGAAAACTTAGAAAAATTTGATTCAAAATTTGGCGTGGAAATTTTTCTAGAATATTCATCGACTAGTAAAGCTTATCGAGTATTCAACAAAAAAACTCTAGTCGTTGAATAATCCATGCATGTCACTTTCATTGAAACTAACTCTCTTGATCGTGAGAAAGGTATTGATTTTGATGTAGGATTAGAAATTTCATTCGAACAAATGACTATTCAAGATCAACACAAGAAAGATCCATAAGATAAAAATCAAGAGGGAAAACATGTTCAACAAAGCGAAGAAGTGCCAACTGAAGTCCAAAATGACTTACCTCTACCAAAAGAATGGAAGTTTATTTCTTCTCATCCTAAAGAACTAATCATTGGTGATCCATCAAAATGTATTACTACTAGAGCCTCTACTAAAAATCATTTAAGTAGTTGTGCATTCATTTCATAAATTGAATCCAAAAACTTCAAAGATGTTGAGTTTGATGAATTTTGGAGTTTAGCTAAGCAAGAAGAACTAAATCAATTTGACTGAAATCATGCTTGGGATTTAATTGCTAGACCAAATGATCAAACCGTCATCAGTACTAAATGGGTGTTTAGAAATAAACAGGATAAAAACAGAATAATTGTGAGTAATAATGCTAGATTAGTGGCTCAATGTTACAATCAAGAAGAAGTCATCGATTTTGAAGAAACATTTGCACTGGTGACTAGATTAGAATCCATTCGCATGCTTCCTATATTTGTTTGTCATAAAAAATTCACTCTTTACCAAATGGATGTCAAAAGTGCTTTTCTTAACGGTTTTATTCAAAAAGAAATGTTTGTTGAACAATTAGCCGATTTTAAAAATCATAACTATCCCAACTACGTTTTCAAATTTCGAAAAACTCTCTACGGCCTAAAACAAGCTCCTAGGGCTAGGTACCAACAATTGAGCAAATTTTTAATTTCAAATGGTTTTTCAATTGGAAAAACTAATACCACTCTCTTTCTTAAAACTCAAAATAACAATATGATCATTGTTCAAATTTATGTTGATGATATTATATTTGATGCTACTAATATTTATCTATGTAAAGAATTCTCTAAGTGCATGAGCATGGAATTTAAGATGAGTATGATGGAAAAAATTCGATTCTTCCTCGGTCTCCAAATTAAGCAAACTTGTGATGAAATCTTCGTCAATCAAAATAAGTACATATTTTACATGTTCAAGAGGTTCGACATGGATGATTTGATGCCAATGAACACCCCAATAAGCACATCCATAAAATTGGACAAGGATGATCAAGTTACATTCGTTGATATAACAAAATATCGAGGGATGATCGGATCCTTTCTTTACTTAACCGCTAGTAGACCTGATATTATGTTTAGTGTGTGTCTATGTGCTAGATTTCAATCAAATTCTAAAGAATCACATCTTAAGGCCGTGAAACGAATCTTTAGATATCTTAATGGCACTAGAACTTTAGGCATTTGGTATCCTAAGGGCACCCACATTGATCCACTTATCTATTCGGATGCCGATTGGGCTAGGTGCACAATCGATCGTAAAAGCACTAGTGGAACACGTCATTTTTTAGGATTTGCACTTGTATCATGGTTTAGCAAGAAACACAATTCCGTCGCATTGTCTACCATCGAAGCCGAATATATCTCGGCCGCTAGTTGTTGTACACAAGTTATATGGATAAAACGAACTCTTAGTGATTATCACCTATCATTTGATTATATACCCATTATGCGTGATAACACTAGTTTCATAAACTTTTCTAAAAAATCATATTTTGCACTCTAGGATAAAGCACATTGAAATTAGACATCAACATCACTTCCTAAGAGACCATGCTCAAAAGGGAGATATTGTGTTCGAATTTGTAAATACGAAAAATCAATTGACTGATATCTACACAAAACCTCTAGCTCTTGATCGTTTCTCACATATTAGAAGAGATCTAGGCATTATCGATGAATTTGAAGTACATGATAAGTTTAAAAACTACATGCATTTACAACTCATCATTTCAAGTGCACCACATTTACATAATTTAGTACGTTTTATTTTAAAAAAAAGGATCCGAACGAGGAATCGGACGTCCGGATTGGACCAGACCATCCGGACAAGCGTTCATTTGGTGGAGAAGATAATTTGGAGAAAAGTGAGACAAGGGAAGAAAAATGGAAGAAAAAGGGGGCAGTTCGCGTTTAAAAGAACTGCCCGTCACCAAATCAGACATCCGGTTCAGCGACGGGCAGTTCTTTTAAATGCGAGCTGCCCCCTTTTTTCCTTCCATTTTCTTCACTTTTCTCACTTTTCTCTCCCTAATTATCTTCTCCACCACTCACTCTTCACTTTCAAATCATCAATTACCCATCAAAATCAAAAACCCATTACTTCTACATCTAAATTCTATGAAAAATTCTCAATTTCATCAACCACAATCCAAAATCAAAAAGAAAGGGAAAAAGGCTCAAGAATATGGTGATACGATCTCCATCTCCTTCATCCAACGAAGAGTTTGACTTGGAACCCAAGGTACCAGTCAACTCATTTGAAAAATCTCCTATTTTGATAGGTAAAAATGTTGATTTTACGGATTTTACTATTGAAGTACTCGCATTTCATATAGAAGAACTTTGTGAAAATATGGGTTCGATTTCTATTGCAACTTTAGAAGAGCATGCATATTCACCACTTATGAAACAATTTTACAAAAACATGTCTATTTCTCGTTCCAGTGACATTTCATGTTTGATTAAAAATAAATGCATTATCATAAACAAATCTCTCATTCGTAATATTTTAGAACTTGAGGTGTGTGATATGCAAATTTTCCTTCACAAGGCACATCCCACGTTGTCGAGTCACCAGATTTTTTTTTGAAAATATCACAAAAGTTAGTGCAAATCAATTGACCCTTCGATGCAAGGTTTTAAAACATCATTGCCAATATTATCCTACCGCGAAAGCGTCATCTGGATGAAGTGAGTTCGTTTGATCTCTTTCTTCTCGATTCTTTTCTTGTCGATAGGAAACTTGATTTTCTCACTATTTCATTAGGACTCAAGAAGATTGTTCATTTACCACGACATGTTAAAGCGCCATGCTTTTTACAAAAAATTTTAAACACTTTAACGTTTCGTTGGATGATGAGACATTTGTCCAACTTCGACCTATCGACACTATAAACATTAAAACCCTTAAAGAACATGGTCAATGGCTGGTTCATACCAAGGGGTTCGACTCCACCTCGGGTCATTCGACTTTACCATTTGAGGGGGATTACGAGGGTGACGACGATGACCTCTCGGAGGCTCATATTCCTCATCTCAGTATTCTAGGCTCCAGTATCCCTCGATCTTTGAGAAATACAACATGTTGAACGACCGCATTGACTCTCTCACATCCTCGATTGATGGCCTCGGCAGGATACTCCATCAGATGCAGTTCAACATGCCGCCATACATGCTCAACAGTCCGCTATACTAGCTCAACATGAAGATATTCAAGCACAACAACCGACGATGCAGGCTTAGCAGAATACATTCTATGCCCATTTCTATGCCCACTTTCCTCTGGAGCCATAGTCGTTATTTTTCTTCATGATAAATTTTCACCTTGTTTGCTTTACGATGGATAAATTCTTTTTGCTTCATGATTAATGTTTTGGTTTGCCACATGATGAATAGTTCACTATGTTTTCAATTTTATGCGAATTCATTCTTTTTTTGCCTATGGTTGTTTCCATTCTCTACTTTGTAATATTTTTTCTTATGCCAAAATGGGGGAAAACATATGTACGATGATATGCATGCTTGACTTGTATAAGAAATGGGGAACATTATCAAATACTTGATCTATAAAAGATAGGGGGAACAATATAGTAATGTACAAATCATATGCGATATAGTCTTTATCTTATTGCAAATCATTATTTCTTTGTCATAATCAAAAAGGGGGAAATTGTTGACATATGTTTGATGTCATGTTTTGATTATAACAAATAAAGTATTTTTATCTCTAACATTTGTATTCGAGTCTTCATTTTTACATGTTGCGAACTCGATCAAATTGAAGACAAATCAATTGCTAATAGAGGACGTGAAAGTGATGATCAAGAAAGCTCAAGGTGAAAATCAAGCATTCACAATCGGAGACAAATCAAGCACTTGCGTCAAATTCAAAATCGAGCCACAAATCGTACACTCATGCCAAATCAATCGAAAATATTAGAACTATATATTTGAACTCACTTGTAAAGGTAAAATACTTTAATCCCTAGCAATGACTCATTGAAAAGCTCAAGTGACAAATTTGTTTATGCATGATAAAATTCACTCCGTTAAACGTTTGGACAAAAATTATTTTTCGAAGGTAAGAATTTCATCTTAATTTTAAATCCTATTAACATC
Organism: Fraxinus quadrangulata; assembly: GCA_903798255.1. Taxonomy (NCBI): domain Eukaryota; kingdom Viridiplantae; phylum Streptophyta; class Magnoliopsida; order Lamiales; family Oleaceae; genus Fraxinus; species Fraxinus quadrangulata. The sequence continues at coordinate 46,623 of CAIGRB010056636.1, forward strand.
ACTTACTTTGAAAAAATCGTAAAAACGTTATGCAAAAATCTTACTGATTGCAACAAAAAAAAAAATAAAAAATAAAGGGGCCAAAGTTCTGGCCATCCAGATGTTTGGATGGCAAACCGAACGTTCGGTTCGACTGCAATGGTCAATTTTTTGGCCGTTTTGATTCTGACATACAACGGCTATTTTTCAGTCAACCGGTACTTGAATTAACCTATCTAGTTATTACATGCTTAATTTTAGATTAAAATTTCGAAAAAGTGTTAAAAACCAATTCATCCCCCATCTTATTGCAGTTGATCTTTCTAGGATGGATTTTAATCTAGCTTGCCCTCGTCAGAATAGATCTATCCTTTACTCAATTTTAATTGGCAGGATAGACCTCACGTTCAACTATTGTTTCTTTGGTAAAATAAACCTTGTCATTAATCAGAGTATCATTGACTTCAACATCACCATTAATCAAAGTATCATTGGCGAAATCAACCTCGTCGTTAATAATAATTTCATAGTAGGCAAAGAGGCTATTCATCTTTCTTTCTTTCAAACTTTCATTGCTGCAACCTTGTTTCAAGACTAGCTTGGTATAATCATTTTGGGATCTATCCTTTCCCTAGTACTTGCGAAGTGGTCCTTAGCAGGTAGGTTTTCAATCTACTATTCACAGTATCAGATACTTGCTTTCCTAAACAAGACTTTTCAATCATGTTCTTTTTACTTTCAATTATCGATGCTGTGTTGATTATAGGATCCTTGTGGCTGTCTTCTTAGTGTGCTGATGTAGCACTAGCGTGTAGTCGCTTGGTTACTCCTGACCATGGTTATTGGACTTAAAATTTTATACACAAGTGATGAATAGAGGTTACTGTCTTCAATTGTTTCAGTGCGGGCCTTTCGATGATCCCATTATATGTGGACCTACTGTCCAAAATTAAGAAGTCCATGTACATGTAGAATACAATTGGCTATTCTCCTATTTTTATTGTCAAATTAATCTATTCCCTTATGATCAAACCATCTTCAATAAAACCATAAATGGGTTTACCTAGGGATGGTCAACCTACATTTAGTCAAAAGCACTTCCAAACAAAATGTTTACAGAGCTAGCACAATCCACCGGCAGGCAGTTAAAGTATTACGACCTACAATGACTCGCACTACTAATCCATCATTGTGGAGATATATGATTCACTGCTCATCATCATCATTAAATGTAATTGGAGAAGATGTAATTCAAGGATATCTCAAATCCGAAAGCTTTCCAACGTGAGCTTCTTAGCAGCTCGAGTATATTTCCCCTACATATTCATTGTTTCTTTGCCAACATAAGGACCTCAAATAATAGTATAGGTCTCTCTCACTAGCGGTCGAGCGTATAGGTTGTGTACTAGTGTTCATGATGATTTCTTTTACCTCAATCTACCTCCACGACATCTCATTCTGGCATTTGGGTAAGGAGGCTTTTGACTTTCAAATCTTTCGCGCGTCTTTCCTTGTTGACTTCTCAGCTTTTCCATCTTTATTACCTCGAAGCATCCATCCATGTCATGGTCCCTATTGCATGGATTTTACAACATTTTACCTTTAGATTTTCTGACGACGAAGGTACTTCGCGTGCCACCTACAAGAAGTTGGAGAGATAGCATGTACTTTGCTTTTGTGTGCATCGAGGTATGGGTACTACTATTTCGCTAGCCTAGGTACATATACAATGGCTTTCTTTTTTAGAGCTTATCCCTGTTCTATCTTCTTTCAATTCTCAATGGTGTCCTTCGTCTGGATTTCATTATGTGTTACGATCACTACCTGGTGATACGAGGTTGGATTTTTGTCACAGACGTCCCTCCAAAAGAGAGTTTTTATTAGCAAACCTTTCCACAGTGCATCCTGAACTTTTCCGTCCAATATAGTCTCACAAGCGATCGGTTTGACACTGAATCATGCAAAGTAACTCTTGAGGGACTCACCTTTCTCTTGCCTTATGTCCTTTAGCCTTGTAGTTGGGGTTTGTCCCATCCCACTCCTTGCAAACACCCATATGAAGGCTTGTTTCAACTATGGCTAGGCTTGTTAGGTAAAAAAACATGACATTTGAATACAACACTAGCCTTTTTCAGTCGTATTTGCATCATATACCTATATAAGTGATACATCATCCTTGCCACTATATTTCTCCATTATTGGACAAATAAAGTTATTTGGAATTGGTTCCTCCTTGATTTCTTTGGATAATTTTAGATGCTCATCATCATCATCATCTAGCTCATATGACCTTACAAGTCGATCTTCGTATTCCTTGTCTAAAGGAGTGTTATACAAGGTGTTAATTTAGCTTTCCATCTTCTGGCCTTTTCGATGATTGTACTAACTGTACTTCATGTCGAATAAGCTCACTTCATCTGCAAATCTTTCCATGGCAAGCATACTCATGTATTGTCCCTTATACCGCCTCTTCGACACACTATCACAAGTTTTTGACACATGTAGATTATTACTATTCTCGTAGAAAGTGCTAGTAGTAGGATCCAGCTCATTTTCTCCAGACTCACCCTGCATACTTGCGTTCGTGTTCTCTATCTTTTCCCATAGAGATGTATTCTTTGTCGTCAATGCCTTAAGTCTTTCCGCCATCTTTTATATGGTTTTAGCCATGGAAATTTTCTTCTGTAAGCGGCGATGCTGTGCAAAAAATATACTAGCTTATACTCGTGTCAAAGTTTCATCTTGTTGCCTTTTAGGATCAACGTCATTGTCCACCGGATAGTGGAAGCACTCTCCAACCTCAACTTTCGATTCTTTCATTTCTGTTTGATTAACCCGTGTTTGGCTTTTTTTCCTCATATCTCAGCTTCAACAATGAATTTCATTGTTACCTTGTTCATGTTTTCTACACACGGCATCGATTTGATGATGATAAATTTCAGATCAATAATTTCTTCTCACTTAACAAGGATTTTCACATCCTAAACTCAGTGGTTTTGATGCTGAAACTGGAGCAACAGGAGAAATGACTATTTTGAAGGGAAATATTTGAATTTGCATGGTTTTCTTTTATTAGGCTGGAGTATTTATAGATTTTCCTCAAAACTTTGGAGCAATTTGGTTATTTAGGAAGAATGACATGATGATGACCTTTTATTAGTTAACATAACGTGCTTTTCAATTATTGGCTTTGAAGTTACACATTGAACACTTGCCCACGTGCACCCTTAATAATAGTTTTTTAGTCAGCCTAGATAGGGGAATGACTCGCCCATGCTTAGTGTGAGCATTTTCTATACTTCGCATCCCATTTACGAATGCAGTAGATGATGTTCGCAGAGTGTATTTATTGATTCAACACCTTGGTTATCTAAAATATTTGTGGCAAAATCCTATACGACAATGTTATTTATAGAAAGGTTATATATAGAAATTATTACACCAATGGTTGCAAACTATGCTTGTGGCATAGAAGAAGAAATTGTTGTCGAGATAAAGGTTCTGTAAATTGCAATGTACAGATGTAACTGTTGATCTGTGGTTGAAATCTTGTTTTGATTATCACAAAAAAATTTCTTTTATTTCTAACAAATTGATTTCGAGTGTCTATATTGACTATTGCAAATCAATAAATTTGAGGACACGAAGTTCGAGGTAAAATAACTTGCATGTGACGATTGAATTGGAACTTAAATATTCGCAAAGACGCAAATCAAGATACAAGTCAAAAGAACGATAAAGTCAAGATGATTAGACATTGTACAATCATATGTAAAGGTGAAACATTTCAATACTTGGCAATGAATCGAGACAAGCTCAAGTTTTGATTTTTCCCCTATAAATACCAACTCACTTTGCACTTAATTTTAACCTTTTCTAGAGCAATAAGTGAGCATTTATTAAGATAAATCATTGATCTTCATTATTTATTCATCCTCATAAATTGATTTATACTTGAAAAACTTTTGATCATTCTAAACTTAGAAAATTAATTTCTGTCAAAGCTTTTCGAATCAAACACTTGAGCCATATTCATTGTCATCTATTAAAGTGTTTGCTTTCTTCTCTTCTTGTTCTCAACTTTGAATCTATTATTCATTAAGAAGAGAAGATTTCACTTGTAAACTTATTTTGAATTGCAGGTCATATTGAAGTCCCGTAAACCTCAATAGTGTGGGTCATATTGAAGTTCCGTAAAGCTCAATAGCGTAGGTCGTGTTGAGATCTCGAAAAGCTCAACGTTGTAAAAGGATCGGTGTTCTTTGGTTGTAAGTCACCAGAAGTGTTGTAAACGGTTGGATTATACTATAAATCAATCAACATAGTGAAAAAGGTCTTACTCGTATAGTAAAGTTTGGTAACGGGGGATGTAAATCATTGCATTGGATCGAACCTCCATATTATATAGTTTGCACTATTTATCCCTTCTTCTTAACGTGCTTTTACTTTGTGAGAATTTATACTGTTCTATTTGCTTGCTTAATTGTGTCTAGTTGTCTTCTATTTATATTTACTGTTATTATTTGATTGAATTACTAGCTTGAACTTGCTTACAATTATTAATTTATCAACGTGTTTTTAACTTACATGAATTTTGTTAATTATTCGAAAAAGTTTCAAAAATTAATTCACCCACCTCTTGATTAGCTTTTCTTGGGCTTTCAATTGGTATCAGAGCAACGTACTCACATTCTTAAAGATTTCACAATCTTGAGTAATGGCTAACACCATGTTTCAAAATCTTGAGGGCCATTTCACAAACCGACCTCCTTTCTTTGATGGCACACACTACAATTATTGAAAGGCTAGGATATGATCTATGTTCAATCAATTGATTATAATATTTGGAAAATAATTGAATGTGGTCCCCATGTGCCTACAAAGACAATTAAGATTGATGGAAAACCCAATCATAGTATTTCCAAACCTAGAAAGGAATACGATGAAAAAGATAGAAGAAAATTGTCATTAAATACTAAGGCCAAAAATTTATTTTATTGTGCACTAGATAGAAATGAATTTAATAGAGTTACCACATGTGATTCAACCTATGATATTTGGCGTGCTCTCAAAATCACTCATGTTGGAACAAGTAAAGTTAAGGAAACTAAAATAAATATGTTAGTTAAAGAATTCAAAAATTTCTTCATGAAACAAGATGAATCCATTGTTAATATGATTACTTATTTTACCGATATTGTGAATGGTTTAAAAGGGTTTGATTGCAAAAATACTAACGGTGAATTTGTGAGCAAAATGCTTAGGTCACTTTTGGAGGAATGGAGCCATATACGGATGCTAATAGAAAACATAAAGGATGTAAACACATATCCTTTGGAGGAACTATATGGAACCTTGATGACTTATGAACTCAACAATACCAAGATCAAGGAAAAGACAAGAAAGCACAAAGAAAAATTGAAAGAAGCTCCAAAATGACAAATTGCTCTAAAATTGACAATTGATGAAGAAACAACAACAAACAACATGAGCGATGATGAGCTTAATGATTTAGTTCTGCATGTCAAGAAATGGAGAGGATTTCGGAACAATATAAAGTTTCAAAGGAAGGACGACAAAGGAGAAGAAATGAGCAAGAGAATCATTTGCTACGAGTGTGACAANACATAATGAAAAAGACCTTGCTCGTGTTAGAGTTAATCTTAGGCTTTCAATTGGTATCAGAGTTAGGTACTCACCTTCTTAAAAATTTCACAATCTTGAGTAATGGCTAACACCATGTTTCAAAATTTTGAGGGGCATTCTACAAACCAACCTCCTTTCTTTGATGGCACACACTACAATAATTGGAAGGGTAGGATGATGATATATGTTCAATCAATTGATTATAATATTTGGGAAATAATTGAATATGGTCCCTATGTGCCTACAAAGATAATTAAGATTGATGGAAAACCCGATCAAAGTATTCTCAAACCTAGAGAGGAATACGATGAAGAAGATAGAAAAAATTTGTCATTAAATGCTAAGGCCAAAAATTTATTTTATTGTGCACATGATAGAAATGAATTTAATAGAATTAGCACATGTGATTCGGCTTATGATATTTGGCATGCTCTCGAAATTACTCATGTTGGGACAAGTAAGGTTAAACAAACTAAAATAAATATGTTAGTTAAAGAATTCAAAAATTTCTTCATGAAACAAGATGAATCCATTGTTAATATGATTACTTATTTTACCGATATTGTGAATGGTTTAAAAGGGTTTGATTGCAAAAATACTAACGGTGAATTTGTGAGCAAAATGCTTAGGTCACTTTTGGAGGAATGGAGCCATATACGGATGCTAATAGAAAACATAAAGGATGTAAACACATATCCTTTGGAGGAACTATATGGAACCTTGATGACTTATGAACTCAACAATACCAAGATCAAGGAAAAGACAAGAAAGCACAAAGAAAAATTGAAAGAAGCTCCAAAATGACAAATTGCTCTAAAATTGACAATTGATGAAGAAACAACAACAAACAACATGAGCGATGATGAGCTTAATGATTTAGTTCTGCATGTCAAGAAATGGAGAGGATTTCGGAACAATATAAAGTTTCAAAGGAAGGACGACAAAGGAGAAGAAATGAGCAAGAGAATCATTTGCTACGAGTGTGACAAACCCGATCACAAAAGAACCGAGTGCCCGAACAAAAAGAAAAGTTTCAAGAAAAAGATATTTCAAGCCACTTGGGATAATAGTGATGATGAAGACAAAAAATGAAAGCGATGGTCAAGATAAAATCGCTTACATGTGCCTCATGGCCCTCGAAGATGAGGTAAGTACAAAAAAAAAAACATTTCTTATGATGAATTATTTAGTTGTTATGATGAATTGCTAGAAAATTTTGAAAAAGTTGCCTTAAGTCACTCTATTTTTAAGAAGAAAAATTCTTTATTAAAAGATAAACGAAAGAAAACTTTGGAAAAACAAAATGTTGATTTATTAGTTAAGGAAAACACATCTCTAAAAGAAAAAGTTGAAGATTTGACAAAAATCGTTTATAAATTCACCGAAGGCAAGAAAAATTTTGATTTAATGCTTGGAAATCAAAAATGTGTTTTTGATAAAGGGGAAATCGGATTCAAACTTTCTTTAAAATAAAAATATCTCAAAAACATGTTCGTTAAAGCTTCAAACATTACTTGTACCTTTTGTAATAAAAATGGACATGTTGCGTTTAATTGTTTAGCTAAAAAGAAGTTATATTTTGAAAACAAAAATAAGTGGATTAGAGAATCCCCAAAAACTAACTACCAAGGACCCAAATTTGTATGGGTACCAAAAATAAAAAATTAAATTGTACTTGTAGGTACCTAAGAAAATAAAGAGCAAGTGGTTCTTGGATAGCGGATGTTCGAAGCACATGATCGAAGATCGATCACTACTATCAAACTTCAAAAAGAAGGATGTAGGTCATTTAACATTCTGAGATAACGCGAAAGGAAAAATTATTGGCATTGGCAACATTGGTAATCACTCTTTCCCCTCTATTGAAAATGTTCTATTAGTTGACAACCTCAAGCATAATTTGCTAAGTATTAGTCAATTATGTGATAAATGTTATAATATAAAATTCGATTATTCCAAATGCCTAATCAAGGATGCTATATCAAAATAGGTGATTTTTGTAGGAAGCCGAAATAAAGATGTTTATATCATAAATATTGAATATGAAAATAATGAACATTGTTTACTTAGGTTAAGTGATGAAACATGGCTATGGCATAGAAGACTAGGCCATGTTAACATGGATCTTATTTCAAAGATTTCAAAAAATTGCATTGTGAAAGGATCAAAATTTGAAATTTAAAAAAGATAAAATTTGTGATGCATGCTAATTCGAAAAACAAGTAAAAAGCTCTTTCAAACAATTTTTTTCCTCTTCAACCACTAAACCTTTGCAACTTCTCCACATGGATCTTTTTGGACCATTAAGAACGGCTAGTTTAAGTGGTAAACATTACGCCTTCGTTATTGTTGATGATTTTTGAAGATTTACACGTGTCATATTTTTAAGTGTAAAAGATGATGCCTTAAAAGCTTTTAAATATTTTTGCAAGAAAGCTGAAAATGAAAAGGGCTATACTATTATAAATATTAAAAGTGACCATGGTGGAGAGTTTGACAATCTCGCTTTTGATGAATTTTGTAACGAGGATGGAAATGTCTAGAACTATGCTAGATGAGAATAATTTACCTAAGCATTTTTGGGCCGAACCCGTTAACACCGCATGTTATATTATAAATAGAGTCTTGATTAGTCATAAGAAAACCAAAACACTTACGAGCTTTGGAAAAATAGAATTCCTAACATTATCTACTTTAAAGTTTTCGGTTGCAAATCTTCCATTTTAAACACAAAAGACAATTTGGAAAATTTTGACTCAAAATCTGATGTTAGAATTTTTCTAGGATACTCATCGACTAGTAAGGCTTATAGATTCAACAAAAAAAACTCTAGCCGTTGAAGAATCTATGCAAATTACTTTTGATGAGGCTAACCTTCTTGATCGAGAGAAAGGTATTGATGATGATGTAGGTTTGGAAACTCCTTTCAAACAAATGAATATTCAAGACCGAAACAAAGGAGTATCAAATGAAGAATAATCAAAGGAGTCCAATGACCAAAAAAGTGAAGAAAAGCCAATCGAGACTCGAAGTGACTCCCCTTTGCTAAAGGAATGGAAATTTGCTTCCTCTCATCCAAAGGAGTTAATAATCGGAGATCCATCAAAAGGTGTCACTACTAGAACTTCTCTTAGAAATTATCTTGGTAGTTGTGCATTCATCTTACGAATTGAACCCAAAATTTTTAAAGAAGCCGAGTTTGATGAGTTTTGGACTCTAACTATGCAAAAAGAACTAAATCAATTCGAAAGAAACCATGTATGGGATCTAGTCGCTAGACCAACTAATCAAATCATTATTGGTACTAAATGGGTCTTTAGAAACAAATGAGATGAAAATGGAATTATTGTGCGTAACAAGGCTAGATTAGTGGCCCAATGTTACAGTCAAGAAAAATGCATTGATTATGAAGAAACATTTGCACCGGTTGCTAGGTTAGAATCCATTCCCATGCTTCTTCCATTTGCTTGTAATAAAAACTTTATTCTTTATCAACTGGATGTTAAAAGTGCATTTTTAAATGAATTCATTCAAGAAGAAGTCTTCATCGAACAACCACCCGATTTTGCAAATCATAAGTTTCCAAACTATGTTTTTAAACTTAGAAAAACACTTTACGGACTAAAACAAGCTTCTATAGCTTGGTATGAATGATTGAACAAATTTCTACTTTCAAATGATTTTTCTATCGAAAAAACGGATACTACTCTTTTTATTAAATTCTAACAGTAAGACATGCTTATTGTTCAAATTTATGTGGATGACTTTATTTTTGGGGCAACAAATATTCAACTTTGCGAAGAATTTTCTAAAAATATGAGTATGAAATTTGAAATGAGCATGATGGGAAAACTCAAGTTCTTTCTCAGACTTCAAATTAAACAAACTTGTGATGGCATTTTCATAAATCAAAGTAAGTACATACTTAGACATGTTAAAAAAGTTCGAAATGAATAACATATAGCCGATGAACATTCCGATGAGCACTTCTATGAAACTTGACAAAGATGATCAAGGCATTCTCGTTGACATCACTAAGTATCGAGATATGATCGGATCCCTTCTTTATTTAACTGCAAGTAGTCTCGATATTATGTTTAGTGTATGTTTATGTACTCGATTTCTATCAAATCCTAAGAGATCCCATTTTAAAGCTGTAAAAAGAATCTTTAGATATCTTAGTGGGACTCAAAACTTAGGACTTTGGTATCCAAAACGAACTCATTTTGAATTATTTAGTTAATCGGATGCCGATTGGGCTGGTTGTCAAGTTGATCGAAAAAGCACTAACGACACTTGTCACTTTTTAGGCTTCACCTTAGTTTTGTAGTTTAGCAAGAAACAAAACTCCATGGCCTTGTCTAAGGCCGATGCCGAATATATCTCGGTTGTGAGTTGTTGTGCACAAGTACTATGGATGAAACAAACCCTTCGTGACTTTCATCTATCTTACGATCATGTTCCTATCATGTGTGACAATACTAGTGCCATAAACCTATCTAAAAATCACGTTTTGCATTCTCGAACTAAAAACATTGAAATAAGACATCACGTTCTTAGAAATCATGTTCAAAAAGCAGATATCTAGCTAGAATTTGTTGACACAAAAAATCAATTGGCCGATAGTTTCACCAAACCTCTTGCACCCGATCGCTTCTCATTCATTAGACGAAGTTTGGGTATTATTGAGTCAAAAAACATTTCAAAATTAAGTTTCTCCAAATTTTTTTCTTATTAAACACACACACACACAAAAAAAAAAAAAAAATTCGGACGTCCGGTACATTGCGTCTGGTAATACAGAAATTTTTTTCCCTTTCTGATTTTTTTTCTGGAGGACGTCCGGTATACATAGCGGACATCCGATACTGAGATATTTAGTTTTAAAATCGCGATTTCCTCCTCTTCTTCTTCTAATTTTCCTTCTCCCCCTCTCCCTCCCCATTCTCCTCATCCTCATCCACTTCTTCTTCTTCTTCCTCCACTCGTCTCCAATCATATTTCACCTATAATCATCACTTCCACCTAAGTTTATCTACCTAATTTGTTTCTCAACCATTTTTGAATCTCAAATTTCATCATTTTCGGCCAAAACACTCACTTTCTTTAAACTCGAACCCTAAAGCTCTAAACTCCAACTTTTCACTTCAAATTCGTTCCAAAATCTGTATAGACCTCTACTATTTTGTAAGTTTCTAAAATTCTACAACATCTATTCCAAAGATTGCAAAAAAAAAAAAAAAGGTTCAAAATCCTTCATTTTGAGCTCTAATTTTCGAAAATCACCAATTTTTTTATTTTGGTGAAATGTCGACCTCACAAGGCCGAGGAAAGAGACTCAAGCAAAATGTTCGTTGATCCCTATCTCCATCATCCGATGAAGAAATGGACCTCGAACCTGAGAACGCCAACGAACCCCTTCAAGAAGTCGCCTGTCCTATTAGGTAAAAACATAGATTTTCCTTCCTTTACTTTCGATGCACCCGCATTTAGATTTGAAGAACACTTCATGAATATGGGTGGGGTGTCGGTTTGCACATTAGAAGAAAATCCATATCCACGTTTAATACAAGAGTTCTATAGGAATATGACCGTTACTCGATAAGGTGATATTACTTGTCTTGTTAAAAATGTTCGTGTCATCATCTCCAAACCCCTAATACACACTCTTCTTGAACTTGCACCATGTGATACTAAAATATCTGTGCACAAAACCCACCCTTGGGTAGATGGTTATAACCCGGTCGACGCTTGTCGTCGTGTGATGGGAAAAGATTTTGAAATGTTACAAAAATCTCGACCAACCAACTTACTCTCCCATGTAAAGTTCTACAAAATATCATTGCTAACATCATTTTACCTAGGAAAGGTCATCGGGACGAAGTAAATTGGTTTGATCTTTTCATTCTCGATTTCTTCCTTGTCGGTCGGCGAATTGATTTCCCGACCATCGCATTAGGTCTTATGAAACTTATCCATTTTTCGCGATACACTAAGGCACTTCCTTACGACATGCTTTTAACTAAGATCTTCAAACACTTTGACATCCCTCTTTACGACGAAGCCTTCATCAAACCCCGTCCTAACGACACCATTAGTTCCTCCACTCTCAAATGTATGAAAATCTTTAAAAAAGACGGACAATGGGTGGCTGAGACGAAGAGGTTCGACTCAGCTTCAGGGCCTTCCACACTGACATTCGAAGAAGATGAGAATGATCTTTTCATTATCGATTCCTTCTTTGTCGGTTGGCGAATCGATTTCTTGACCATCGCATTAGGTCTTATGAAGCTCATTCATTTTTCGCGATACACTAAGGCACTTCCTTACGGCATACTTTTAACTAAGATCTTCAAACACTTTGATGTTCCTCTTCACGATGAAGCCTTCATCAAACCCCATCCTAATGACACCATTAGTTCCACCACTCTCAAACGTATGAAAATCTTTAAAAAAGACGGACAATGGGTGGCGACCCATCTTCAGGGCCTTCTACACTGCCATTCGAAGAAGTGGAGAACGACGAAAATGATGACCAGGGCGTGCCTGCTGCCACGGGTCCTTCACACGCTACTCCGATGTCGAGTACTCCTCAAGGACTTGCCGAGGTCTAGTTTTCTCTTTTGAGTGGGCAGATTGATTGTCTTACTATGACAGTCGATGGGATGAGAGGAATACTTTATTATATAGAGACGCAGCAAGCTACACTTCAGATCCAGTAGGACGTGATCCAATCACAACAGGATGAGATCCTTACATGGCAGGCCGAGATGCAGGCCCAGCAGACCGCTTTCTTTGCCGACTTCCTTGCTCGATTCCCACATCCTCCTCCTTAAATTGATATCACTAAGTTTGACTATGGTTGACTATTTTGATTATGTATTGCAATGCCTACTTGAATTATTACAATGCAATGTTAAATTATTCTTGCTTTTTATAACTGCCCTTTTGCTAATTATTGGCGCACTTTTTGCTTATGTCAAAAAGGGAAAAGATAAAATATAGATTTGCATGATTATGTTTATCTGGGGGAATATAAGTGAAATAAATAGGGGGAATATATGTACACAATTTTCTTCCTTATCAATTTGTTTAATTTATACATTGCAAATCATCGTGTTCTTCATAATCAAAAAAGGGGAAATTATTGACCTATGGTTGACATCTCGTTTTGATTATCACAAACAAATTGTGTTTATTTCTAACAAATTGATTTTGAGTGTCTATGGTAACTATTGCATATCAATAAATTTGAAGACACGAAGTTCGAGGCAAAATAATTTTGCTTTCGACGATTGAATTGTAACTTAAATATTCGCAAAGACGCAAATCAAGATACAAGTCAAAAGAATGATAAAGTTAAAACTATTAGACATTGTACAATCATATGTAAAGGTAAAATATTTCAATACTTGGCAATGAATCGAGACAAGCTCAAGTTTTGGTTTTACGATCGAAAAATTATGACAAAAACATTTTACTCGTAAAAAAAATATTTTCAAAGGTAAANTTTGGTTTTACGATCGAAAAATTATGACAAAAACATTTTACTCGTAAAAAAAATATTTTCAAAGGTAAAAATCGAAACACATATTTTTAAAATATAACAAATACCTTAAAAACATTTTTAAATTTCCCTCAAACTCTTACATTTGTCAAAATTAAAATGAGGACGTTTCGAGCCAAAAGTACTGTACCGGACGTCCGGTATGGTTGTTTTAACTCCAAAGGTCAATAATTCAACCGTTTTGATTTTCTGACAAAAGCAACTAGTTGACTTTCCTGTACGTAGCGGACGTCCGGTATGGCAGATTTTTTGACGATTTATCACCTATAAATACCAACTCACTTTGTATTTAATTTTAACTTTTTCTATAGCAATAAGTGAGCATTTATTAAGATAAATTATTGATCTTCATTAT
>CAIGRB010056645.1:0-10937 GCA_903798255.1 Fraxinus quadrangulata
TTCCACGAGTGTTTTCCTTCTAATCTCAGTCTTTCAAGTTCCTTAGCTACTTCCATCATACTAGGTCTATCCTCCCCTTTAACGTGTAAGCACCTTTTGGCAAGCATAGCAACAGATGTTAACTCCTCACTGTTTCCTTCACATACAATATTATCATCAAGAACTTGGAATAAGCAGCTTTGCTTTAGTGCTGAAAGGAAATAGTTGGCTAAACTTCTCTCCTCTACTGGTCTGTCGTAGCTTAATGCCTTTTTTCTAGTTAGTAGCTCGACCAGGACTACTCCAAAGCTATAAACATCACTTTTCTGAGTTAATTGGTTCGTTTGCATGTATTCGGGATCTAAGTATCCAAAGGTTCCTTGCACCATAGTAGATAATTGAGTTTGATCCAGTGGAACCAATCTGGATGCTCCAAAATCAGACACTTTTGCAGTGAAACTAGTGTCCAAAAGAATATTTGTTGATTTGACATCTCTGTGTATGATTGGAGGGGAAGCTGCAGAGTGCAAATACGCGATCGCTCCAGCAACTTCTGCAGCAACTCTTAACCGCATGTCCCAAGAAAGAGAACGCGCCTTTGTTTTATTGTGTATGTGTTCAAAAAGGGTTCCATTTTCTATGAATTCATAGACTAGCAAAGGAGCTTGCGTTTCTAAACAACAACCAAGGAGCTTGACAACATTCCTGTGGTTGATCTGGGAAAGAACTATCACCTCATTGATAAATTGCTCGACTTGATGTGGATCAACTTCTTTGGACTTCTTGATGGCAACTAGTCGATTATCTGCTAAAAAGCCTTTGTATACAATGCCATAACCTCCTTGACCAACAACTCTACTGTCGTGGAAGTCATTTGTTGCCTTCTCGAGTTCGGCGGAAGTAAATATCTTTACCATAACTGATGACTGCTGTCTTTGGGTGAGTTTTTCATGCAACAATAAGCCACCATTTTGAAGAAAGAAATTTTGCTTCATTCTGTTCAACTTTCTTCTATTGAGTATGGAGTACAACCAGCAGACAAGAAGTACAAGAACCGTAATTCCCAGAGAAATCACTGTAATGGAAATTTTAGGTTAGTTTCAATCCTCTCCCTTTATTAAACGAATGAGCTAGAGAGTAAAAGGTACACGTGACGATGATGTAGGGAAGCAAGATACCAATATTCATCATTTTAGACAATTTAGTATACATGAAACTTTAATACTAAATGCAATACTCCTTCGGTACCATATGGATGGGTGGCACCATTTATGAGAGGGTTGGAAAAACTGGTACTTGCTAGGTTTTTTAGGCACCAATTTTGAATGTTTAAAACCGACCGAAAACCGATGGTGTAATTTTGACCAATTCACTCAATCCACTAAATCGGCGGGTTTTGACTGTTTCTCATATTTTCTTAAATAAGATAAAAATTCACTTATAAAATATATAAAAGCAAATATATAACTTTATTTAATTTTTTAGATTAAATATTAACCTATATATAAAAAAAATTACCTATAAGTAAAATATCACTTACTCGTAAAAAAAAATCATTCAATAAACTATAAATTGAAAATTTTCTAAGGGACGTGTAATTTTATTCTTTTAGAAAACTTTCAAAACCGATGAATAATAAATTCCTAAGCATGGGTTGGATACTTTTAAAAATCGCTACTCCAAAACTCCCAAGCAGGCCGTAAGCTAAGAATTGGTTCGTAGGTTTATAGCTACGTGAACACTCTTACCCTTTCAAGTCAATTTCACAAGTGAGTTTTAGCAAATGTCATTGTTATAATCAATATCAAAATAGACATCCAATCCGAGTATGAAGACAGACTTAGGGAGTGTAATTTCAGTGGAAGACTTGTTTTGTAAAATCACCCAGCTTGAAACATGGATCATCGACAGAGATAATTCTAAATCCTGGGTGAAATGTAACGAATGGAGGGGGTGGGGTGGAGAGGGGAGAAAAGGGCTAAGCTACACCCATGGAACAGTGGTGCTAACCTGCAACAAGTTTGAATATTAGTGATTGACCACGAATGCAACCTCGTCCATCTGCCCTCCCATCTCCGTGGTAACCTTTCGGGCAAACACACCTAAAAGTCCCTTTTTCGTTTTGACATCGGTCTTTTTCACAATTGTTGAGACTTGAATTTTTACATTCATCAATATCTGCATAACAAAATAACAATATGAAAGAAAGCGAAGTTAAAATCTTAAGGGAAAGAAAAAGTGAATTTAAAATCTTAAAAGACACGTGGCTAAACAATTCGACGAGAGAGTGATATGATGTATTTCTAGATAATACACAGGAAATCAAACTTTAATACCTTTACAACCATGAATGAGGTATGGATTTCCTTCATAACCCTCTGCACAATTACAACGATACCCGTTTTCAGTTTCAATACAACTGGAATTCACGCTTTTACATGCATAACTAGACATGCTCTTCTGAGACTCCTCACATGTTCCTCTGCCAATTGCCCAGTCAACCACCATGGGAAGCTTCTCTACATTCATCAGACTTGAAAGATTATTTGAAGAAAAATTGAATGCACTGTTCTCAGCAAGAAATGCGTAGCTGCAATTATTGAAGTCCCAGACGGTGGTGCGATTATCATCATAGCTCTTTGTGAAATTATCATAGCTCTTCAACGTCAAATTAACTTCCCTCACCCCTTTGGGGATAGACGTCTGGCAACAGCCTACACCGGAACATGACCCGTCATCCAGATTATCCTTGCTGAAACACCGGGAAGTGCACCCTGTCTCGTAATTATTCTGGTTAATCCATTCCCCGTATACAAAAGCATAAGTATCACAACCAACAACAGTGAACTTATTGGCGGTATTATTGACTGTGAAATTTTGGAATCGTATAAAGGGGTCGTTATAGTGTACTCTGGTGCCATTCCTAGCATAACAGGCTTTCGCTATGAATTGCAACACAGTCAATCGACCCTCCAGGGATATGTTTGTGATTTCTATTTCTGAGTGTCTCAATAATGGTTTAGGTCCTTTAGGAGGATCATAGTGAGTGTCTTTACAAGTGACTAAGAATGTTTCACTAAGGTAACAACCTTCCCTTGTGCCGAAAGGGAAGGGAATACTTACATCTCCACAACGATCAATGCAGTTGGGCTTAGCTATTGTGAAATTATTTTGTGTAGAAACTGATTTTGAGACAAAAATAAGCAGCATTCCTAGAAAGAAGTGGGTTTGCAGCAAAAGCATATGCAATCCCATGGCGAATTTAGTTATAATTCTTTTTCCTAGATTGTATTGTAGTAACAGAATTACAACCTAAGCATTGTACAAACACATGTTTGCAAGATGATTTCTTATATAGAGTCCGTTTGAGCTCCATTAAAGGTGAAAAATGCATTTTAGAATAGTAGATTAATGAAAAATGTATGGTTAAAAAATAAGCAAAATTTTTGAGTTTGCGTATAATATTATTTTATTGAAAAATGTGTAGTTGAAAAGAAGTGAGAGAAATATATTTTGAAAAAAATGGGAATCAATATGTAAGTCTTTGGCTAAGCCAATCGACACTAAAAAAGTCTCCTTTGGAAGTATTTTAAGGGGCAATGTTTTCATTATCTAAAATACTCCAATCTTCCTGTGGGGTTAATTTATTATTTTGCGCCACGTGCCCTCCGTTTTTAAACATTGTCGTTAAGTCTATTTGTGTAGCATGATTGTTGCGGAAATGGACTAAGTCATATCGTAGACTTCTATTGTTTCACTGGCTTTTTGAAAGGAATCATTATGATATATTTTTTTCTCTATGCATATATTTAACGCGTATTCATCTGTCATGGCTAGGTTACAAAATTTAATTAGAATTACAATAGTGATGTTATTATAAAACCTGAAGATGAGGAGATGAGATTTGATCATGGAATAATGAAAGGATGTTATTACAAACATCCTTTCGAACATAACTATCATAGCTTTCAATGCCACCTCAACTATCGACTCTTCTCTTTGGACAAAGTCTAGCAAGCCTAAACTTAACACTCCAGCCATTGACCAAAGAATCCTTGATCTCACACATGGCAGTTCACATAGTCTCATAATTCCGGTTAATCCGGTGCCCAAATGCGAAGACATAAGTATCATAACCATTAATAATGAATTCATTTGTAAATGCGAAAGCATAAGTATCATAACCAACGATAGTGAATTTGCAATAAATTTCATACTCAAATATAAAAGCACAAGTATCATAATCAACAAAAGTGAACTCATTTGAGATATTATTAACCGTAGGGCATACATACAAATTTGTCCAATGATCATGATAGGACACATTAAGAGAATATAAGTTTTTTGCTATGAAGTGCAAGACTCGCAATTGACAAATTTATCCACGGATCATGATAGCACACTTAGGTACCATTATAATTATAATAGTCTTTTCCCATGAATTGCAAGACGTGCAATTGGCCCTGCAGTGATAAATTATAGATTTATGTGCTCGAGTTTCTAAAGAATTCTATGGGATAGTGAATTTGTTATGAGTGATTGAGAATGTTACAATTAAGTTGCAATCTTTTGTCGTGCAAAAGAAAAGTCTTTTTTGTATAATTGAGGCTTATGAATTTTTTGTATAATTGAGGCTTATGAATTTTTTTAATTCTTGTCCTCAGGACACCTCTCGTGTTGAGTTCTTTTCTTCCTATCAAAGTATGACACGTGTGTAATTTTTAATATATAGGTGATGACGAGATTCGAACTTAGGATTGATATGATATTGAATCACTCATCCAACAGGTGAAAAATAAATAAATAAAATATAAATAAAACAATTTATTAATGTACATAACTCAATCTCGACCAATGAGTACATAATTGATTTAGTCCTTTGGAAAATAACTAATTACCACTTGCCTCTGACACATTGAAGTTTTACACACTAATAATTTGACCCTTTCAGAGGAAATATCTGACATACAGAAATTGATCTTCCACCAACTTGAAAGTGGACTTTTTACATCAAGATTAAATAATGACTTAAGAGAAGCTCCAATTCTGCGCCTACCTAAAATTACAAATACTAAAAGAAATATGAAGACAAAAACTAAGATAAATGATTTCAATAATTTGTAAAGAAGATACAAAATAAATCAATCCAATTCTACTTTTTTACAATGGATATCGCCTAAATTATTTATATAATCAAATGGAGAATCTTGTAACAAATTTACATATCAGAATGAGGGCAAAAGAAAACAGAAAGCATGTGGATTTCCTCCATGTCATCTTCTTTCAGAACTTTCCAATACGGTTTGCTGATTCCACAATGCTGCTGCCATGTCCAGCTCTGTTATTCTTGGCTTCCTTCCCATATTTTGACAGCCCCCCACAAGATGGAGAGTATATGTCTTGTACTCCCATCTTGAACATGTCGGAATAAAATTTACTTGAGCATAATGGTTTGGTCAATATGTCTGCAACTTGTGAATCACTCTTCAAATAATTTGTAACTATACTTCCCTCTTGAATTTTATCTCGAACCAGGTGGCAATCAAGCTCTATATGCTTGGTTCTTTCATGGAAAACAAGATTGGCTGCTATATGTAGCGCTGCCTGATTGTCATAAGATAGCAAGGCAGCTTAAGGATGAGCTACTTGTAAATCATCTAATAAGTATCTGAGAGCCAGGATAGTTCACAACAAACGCTGGCCATTGCTCTATAGTTCACGTCGAGTTATGCAAAAAAATAAAATTGGTGGAGATTGATTTAATTTTTGGCTCTTAAAGTTGTTCATTTTGTTTAATTGCTGAATTCCAATCCTGAGACATAGCAGGTTATTAAATCATGTTTTATGTATAATTAAGTTACAGTTTTGTTTGATGACAAACAATAGTTCAAATTTGGGGGTATTGATAAGTGCGTTTTACACACTCATTTTAGGTCACAAACATAGATTATTGTTAGAAATAAATTGGAATATAGCTTAATTCTATGCAAATTGTGTTTTGTAGGATAATAACGATGAACATGATGGAAATTCGAAAAAGCAATGGAAAAAGGACTAAAACGAAAGAAAACAAAAGTTTTAGGGACTAATGTGCAAATAACCAAAAGATGATTTGGAGGTGAGATCGAAGATGTAAAGATGGAAAGATCTAATTGGGCATTGAGATGACACATTGGAAGAAGACAGAGTTGGAAAAGAGGTCGAGAAAGGCAAAATGAAGTTCAAGGACCAAATTGCCACATCTTGAAAGTTTTTAACACTATGCGGTCGCATAGTGTTAAACCTATGCGGTAGCATAGGTGCCTTCAGTGAATTCCAGTGCCAGTTTCAAGATACTATGCGGTCGCATAGAAGGATTTCTGAGCAAAAATTCTGATTTCCTATTTTGATTCAACTACCTATGGAAACAAATCTTTGGCCGTGTATTTAAATTCTAGGGTCTTCCAGAATGAAGAGGGGATTTTTTATAGAAGATTTTCAGAGAGAAAAGAGGAGGAACACGAAGACCAGCACCATAATGCGAAGACTAATCTCAAGAATTGAATTGGGTGATGTCGTTCTTCACTTATTTTTCTGATTTTCTTCTTCCCACCATGCTATGCTAGATTAATTCTATATTAGGGCTAGAAGAACTAGGTTTTGAGAAAAATATTACATAGAGACTCGTGATCCTAATACATTCATCATACATTTGAAATCTCAAATACATTCATCGTCAATTTGCACTTAATTAGTTAATTCATTCATATGTGCATATTCATCATTAATTTAGTATTAATTTCAGCAAAACAAAAACACTACAATTTCATTATTTCGATTAAGGTCACAGTAATTAGAATTAGAACTAATCAATCTCTGTAGGAACGTTATTTGGACTCAAAAAGTCCACTTTATTACCTGTCAATGATCGACTTGCGGTGATTTTAATTCGACATATTTTCATGAACAGCGTGCCTATCAAGAATGAAAGTTGGGGAGAACATGATCAAGTATCGTCTTAATCTCAACCATAAACGTACCAATCTGATATCATTAGATGTTACGTATAGGACTTTGTTAGCACCTCATGCGAAAGCAAATTCTTTGGGTTTTGGGAAGAGTATGGTTATTATTGAGTTTTTCATTCAAGTGGACGATATCCTATATAAGTAATATAATAACACCTAGTGTTAAATTCACGAAAACTGATATCTACTTATTTTCTTTAACTAAGACTAGCTTCAACCAAGGAAAAACAAAATTAATCATTTGGTTTTGATTTACTTATTTCTAATTATCAACTAAATAAAACAATAAAAAAGGAAAGCTTAAAGTTTAAGTTTAATCAAAACATGTATTACCTCTTGGTATAATCACGATCCTAAAATTGGCCATAAATTAATCTAATAATAGCCAATCAACCAATAAGAATTTCAATTAAAAAGAGCAATTTATTGAATTAAAGAATTAACAAGGTTTCATCAAAACACCATTAACAAAAAATTTAGCCTATCATATACTGATTACAAAAATAAATAATAAATACATAATCAAAATAATTTGGGTTCAACCCTTAATCTTACTTCTCTTCAAATTGCGAATTGTGATCTACAAATCTGAATTGCAATTCATTTTTTCTTTGAACCACTAGGTTGCGATCTGGCTGCTAACTTTTTCCAATCTTTTTTTTTTTCGCTTTTTCTATAAATTAATTTTTCTATAGTTGTGGTGATGCCACCATCGACATGATTGCATTTGTGGATATGATGTTTGGCCACATTTGGGGTGGATTAGGATGGGTGGATGTGGTGGGGATGAGTGTATGTGTGGGTTAGGGAAGATGAAATTTTTCTAAATTTTTTTGTGTTAATATGTATTTAATTTTTTTTAAATGTGATTTATTTTTTACTTTTTGAAAGTTATGAGATTCAATTTGTAATTTTTCCTTTTTTATGCTTTCTTTTATTTTTGTGTATTTGAAGAGAATAGTAAATCCGTCATTTAATGGCGACAATGGAAGGACGACGAGTTATGTTAAATAATTGAAAAGTTGAAGATGGATTATGCTAACCAGGTTCACGATACATTTATTACATTTCGCAAAGGTTAAAGACGAAAAATGCAAATTTCCCTATTAGATATTGGTCAATGCTCACAAGTTTAACCCTTATTTCCATCCTGTGGTGGTGGTTTGAGGACTGGGGGTTTGGATCCTGTGGGATTTGAGAGAGAAGGTATGGCGATAACTGGTGGAGTGTGGTGGCGGAGGACGGTAGACGGCGGTTTGATGAAGGTTTAGTATTACGGGTTGGATGTTGATGAAGCTTTGGGCCACTGCTAGTTTCATGGTAAGACTTTTCTGCAGGCGCTCNTTGGAAAATTGAATTTTATTAATTGGTTTGACGAACTTTTGAATAATTATTTTAGTGGGCTCCGTTAGTTGGATAATATATTTCTTTGACCGAGTGTGTTCTACTCCATGAGTAGATTAATATAATATATTTATTTTCTCAAAACTAAATTAAGGTGAATGAGAAATTAAGGCAAAAAAAGACAACTTGAAGTTTAAAGAAATTGAAATAAAAATTGGTGGGAAATTGAAAAAGTGTCAATCCCACATAGAAAAATTAGAAGAATATAAATCACTTTATATTGCTCAAGTTTGATACTTGAGTTTGGGCACCAAGGGGGTACCAATAGTCTTTGAAGGGGAAATAACCTACATCCTAGTAGGTTGGGTCAAAACCCACACGCGCGCGCTGTCCGTCCGACCGGCCAGCACGACACGTCGTGGGTCGTGGGCTTGGGTTTGGTTTAGATTTGGGCCAAGTTGATATATATTTTTTGATAAAATAATATTTGATTTATATTGTTTTATTATTAAAATAATAATATATTTAGCCCCTGTTTGAGCCACATTATAATTTTTCATTTTCATTCTTCTACTCATTTTTAAACACACATTCTTCAATAAAATAATATTTTTCATCACATCAATAACTTTTTCTTCTTTTTCAATCACATATTCACCATCACATCATTCCAAAAAAATGCATTCTTTCCATTTTAATGTGCATCAAACAGGACCTTAAATTTTTATATTATTATTTCCCCGATTTTTCTGTGCATGACATGTAAATTTTTCTAGAAGGACGGTTGACAGTTCCTATCCAAACAATTTGTGTCTGTTGGAGACAAAACTTTTCGACTGTTGTATCTTTTGAATACAACCTTTCAACTTATATAAATTGGCCCCCATACCCGATTTTTATTCATTCCAAAATTAATTCTTATTTTATTCTTTTCCAAAAATTATTCCTTTGTCCCTGCATTTATCATATTTTGTAATCCAGCATCGAAAAATAATTTCGTGCATTTTAGTCATCCATCTTTTAGAGAGATCAAAACGTGAGTAGGTTCGCCGGGACTTATAATTTGTAGTGCTACTATTACAAGTCGAGGTCGTTATATCTTGAGAGAAGAGTGTCGAAATATCTTCAGTACCAGTGCGGGGCATTATCGTCTTAAGGAGAAAGAGTCGAACTCTTGCCTCGACCATAAATATTTTTATAGCATTCACTTTTTCACGCTGTTATTCTGCCCAAGTCATTTCGTGGTGATATTATTACTTGCCTACTTCCAACAATCTTAAGATGATAATGGCAAGTAATACTGCATCTGTCATACCCCTTAATAATGCTCACGAGGAGAAATCGAAAAAATTCACGGGAGTGAATTTTAAGAGATGGCAACAGAAAATGTTGTTTTATGTCACGACTCTGAATTTAGCGAAATTGTTGAGTGAAGAAACTCCAACTGTTGAGGATGATAAAAAAATTCTAAAAAACGAGCAACATTCGATGCATGGAGTCATAGTCACTTCTTGTGCATGAACTACATCCTCAATTGTCTTGACAACACACTATACAGCGTATACTGTTCGATCAAGACAACTAAATTATTGTGGGAGTCATTGAAAAAGAAGTACAAAAGCAAGAAGGACTTGATTATTTTGACACATTCTCCACCACACATTTTCTTATTAATCACTATTCAAAAACTAATTCTTCCTACAAAAAAAGGGGCCAAACACCCTCTTAGTTTTAATGTACAACTCTAAATATTTGATTAGTTTAGTTTGTTAGATGACAGCTGGATCTTTCCTCTTACTTTGCTTTGCATGTGTGTGTGTGTGTATATATATATATATACACTGTTCTGTACAAATAAAGCAAGAAAGAAAATAATATTTTTCAGATTGATTTCATCTTTCAGTGATCTGTTCTTCCATTTCTCCTCTCTTCGATTATGATATTTAGTGCATGCACAGGACACCCTAATTAATTGGTCCATCTCTCGTCATCAGCTTTGTCCTGCTCAAAGAGAAACGAGACAAATTAATCATGTTCAAAGGATGATTAAGAAATTTGTAAATGACGAAACTAGCACTAATTTTTGCACTTACCAAATCATAGCACTTATTTTTAGTTTGAATAATGTTGTTGTAAAAATGAATACGTTTCTCGTTTTTAGTTATATGTTAAATTTGACGTTTTTCTCATGTTCGTAAAACGTTGCTTTTTTTTTTCCCCTTATTTAATCAAGATAAGGACTTTATTTTTAGTTTGAACAAATCGAATCATAGTAGTGGTTGAAATGATTTTAAGCATTGTTTGATATCATGTCAGACACTAAAATTATGACATTATTTATTTGTCTCAGAAAATTTAACTCCATGAGCTAATCTAACTATCGCAGTTTTGTTGGTTGTCTTGCCAGAAAGAATTACTTGCAAATGGTTAGGGAAATTGTGCATTGAAGAAAACGTAAGAAAGTTTCCAGTTGTCAAAATCAAGTCTAAAATAAAACACCAAATGGTTATTGGCCTATTCTAAGAAGAAATCAATCACAAATGAGAGCTATTGATTCCTTGCTGGCAGGATTACCTAGTCATAATATCAAAAAAAATCAAATAAGAT